>JMFS01108080.1:0-16334 GCA_000699545.1 Podiceps cristatus
AGGTGCGTTGTGTCAGTGCTCACCCTGGCTGTGGCATGTTTCTGTTTAAACTTTACCTTGCAGGCACGCAGCACCAACCACACCGTTTTGATCCGTTAACTCCCAGCGTCGGCCAAGCTAAGTCTGCAGGTTGTCCAGATAGTCTATGCCATCAGCTGCAGCTCTCCAGTCCTGTGAGTCATCCCACCACATTTCCATGATGGCAACTATAGCATAGTTTTCTTGCAGCACAATGACCTCCAGTTCCTCCTGCTTGTTGCCCATGCAGCATGCAATGGTATAGATGCATTTCAGCTGGGCTAGTGATCCTGCCGCCTTATTGGAGGGAGAAGCCCTAATTCCCACCAGACCATTCTTGGATGTTTCCATAGTTACCAGCCTATCAACTCTTGTATCTTTGGTGATGCATGGATCACCATCCCCCTTCTCCACCAAGATGGCCGACTGTAGGACCTTACTACCACACTGTCGTACAGGTGCCAACACGCCGCTCCCAGGCTCCTCGCTAGCAAGCCCAGTTTTGTCCCCATCCCCCTTCAAGGCCAGTTTAAATGAGCTAAAGACAAAGAGATCACAAGGTTGTTTTTTATTTGTTTGTTTTTGCCAAACGGCAGAAAATTCATGGCTGAGGGCTGCAATGGGATCTCAAAAGAGGAAATGTTTTTCTTCATGATAGCATTTACACGGTTTAAGCACTAAACTTGAACACTGATGCTAGCCAGAGTTTTCTACCTTCAAACACTTAATCAAGGCTAAGTGATATGTTAGAGAAACTGTCTACAAATGACAATGTTTTTCAACTGGACTGATCAGGTATGTGGCATATTCCTATAAAACACCCCAACTCTCTTAAGAACAGTATCAACTTAACATACATAAGAACACCAGATGATGCAGGATCACTGGTAAAGACTTTCAAACTCTACTCATGTTTTAGTTATGGAAAAACATCTACCATTACACTACTTCTCACAAATCAAATTTAGAATCAGCTGCAATGAATTGCCAGTGGCACAGGAAAAGCTCCCCAAAAGGGCATATTGCTTAAAAGCATGTTACAGCCCTGTAATGCCCTTATTAAAACATAGGCATAGGCAAAACTTGCCCTTGCTACTGTATCCATGGAGCTTTAATACAAACCACAGCAATTAGAAGCTATTAACACAAATAAACTGAAGTTTCACCTTTTCAAACATAGCTCTAAATCTACAACTTTTGCATTCCAACTTTAGTTATTACCACCCCAGTAAATAAGGAAACACAAAGAGTAAAAATACTTGATACAGAACAGCAATTTCCCCCCGATCTAGAAATACAAATTCAAATTACACATTTCTTTCCTCTGTGGATTACAGACAAGAAATGTATGCAGCTTCTTCTGCACAGTATGCCAACCTTTGATTTACCATCTTCTTTCCCCACAACACGGAGGAGCTAACAGCAGTGAGATCTGATATACTGCAGTCCATGTCACGTGTTCCCACCAGGAGTCAAGCAGCCCTCACGCTACCGGATCACATTTGCATGCAAAGTACTAATCTGAAACCGAGTGAAAACTAGGATACTGGCACAAGGGGAAAAAGTAAAAATCATTAAACAGTTATTGATTTTCAGGTACCTCCCAAGAGGTGATCAGATTCTGTTTAAGCCCATTAAGCAAAGTATGAAATGAAAAAAATTTGAGAGGAGGAAAAAGAAAATGTTCAAATACTACATAGGATGCAAGCATGTGAAGTGCTTTCTGTGTTGTCCAAAATGAGGTGGGCTCTGCATCATTAAATTTAATCTTTGACACTCCATTAAGAGTGAGACTTTGCAAAAACAAGAGGTCTGTAACTTAGGACAAATCTTAAAAGCAAGTAAGAATGCTACAAGCAAAAAAACCATACTGGACTGTTCTCAAGAGAAGCTTGAGTACTAAGAACTTTGTAAGAAATTAATATTGCTCTGTTGACAAATGCTTCTGTAGAGAGAACTTCTTCGAAGTCCTATATATGCAAACAGACACAGCAGTTTTCCATTTTAGAGCTGAACTCCAGGGGAACTCTTCCCAAATTGGCGTGCAGAGCACGGCACAGTCTCGCCCTCAAATTTCTAAGACATTAACCTCAGACACGATCTAAAGTTACTGAATCTGGGCGTCACGCACCACTTTATCTGGCGCACACAGAACTATCTTAACCTGTTTTTTTTTATGATGCATGAAAATGCATCCACACTCCACTGAAACATTGAACTACAATGCACTCCACACACAGTGTTTATTCGACAGTCAAAAGTCCTCTGGAGTCAGTCAGCGTCTTCTGGGGGAAATGACAGTTGCTCTTCCCTCCCTTCCCCCATTTCTGATTTAATCTCAACAGTTCCTATGAAGCTGATGGTTCCAGCATCCTCTACCGTGCACGAAGAGAAGTCAAAAGCACTCAAAGAGTCATTTGAATTGTAAATATTCAGAATCACTAGAGGAAGATAAAGCCAGTATTAAGAATCATAAAAAATATGCATATGGTAGTAACTGCTCTAGTGTTCTCATTACACACAGATGAACATTTTTTTATAAGACTTTAAAAAGGCATTTTAGGCATCATCCTAACTTTTATCTGCTTTACATAACCCATGTAATATCCTTCAGCCTCAACTAGCCTGACATAGTTTGCCTTCTGATAACAAAAAAGGTATTATCAGACTGAAGTGTCAAAATGTGGTGATAAGAGGGGGGGGGGAAAGAAAATCAAAATTGAAATAACACGCTCAAGAAGCGTTACACTACAAACTGTAGCATAAGACTAAGAGCAGGATTTAGCTCCAGATTAAGACATCTACATCTAGGTAACGGCTTGTAGGCATCTGAGCCCACATTGCAGCAGAGATCTGGAAGATACAGTAAGGAGTCAAGACAGCTCTTCCGCTCACACTAAATTACACACAGGAGACCATCCATGCTCCAGGCTCCACTGCACCACCATGGAAACTGGGACGCACAACTTGGACACTGACCCCAACAACTTGGCATTTCAAGCTCAACTGGATTCTGTCTAAAACTGCTAATCGCTAGAAAAAACTACATTGTCTCAAGTCAACTACAATTCCCGAGGACTGGAGGGAAGAAAAATTGCACTATAATTAAAATAAATGGTAGGGGTAATCTTGGGAATTTCATTTTACTTTTGCACCTATTAAATTATTAAAAGCAATTATGAACAGAATGCTAACAGAAGCTGTCAAATATTCTTTTATAGTGACAGCAGTTAGAGAAAACATCCCTGAATCTCATTTTCAAAGACTGATTTTCCCTGTCACCTGTCATAGATGCTGTAGAGCCCATGGGTACTTGCGCGGCCATTCGCTGCTTCTCAGCTCTGTTCACCAACAGATCTCCGCTGTCTTTCAGACATGCAGAGGCAGCACAACTCAAAAGTAGAAACAAACTGCATAAGGGTATCTTTGTCATTAAAGAAGACAGCCTGAAAGCAAAAGGGGGCCAATCTCTTGAGTAAGACATCGCCAGTTTTAGTCACTTTACAAAGACGACCCAGCACACACAGTAATTTATTCATGGAATTCGGTTGTTCAAAGCTCTTCTAGGTTGGGTGACGTTTTGCTACAAGTTTTAAGAAGGAGGCTAATACTGAAGATTAGTCTTGAAGATCTGTTTGTATTATACAGCTTCACTAAAACCTCCCACAGAACATATTCAAGATTAAAAAAAAAGGTGATTTACTAAACTTTGTATCTTAGAAACATGACACAGAGGAAATATTAGGTGTAACTCACAGTGGTGTAAAGTTGACATTTACATTTAATCTAAGTTCGGGATTTTGGCCAGAGCTGCAGAATCCCTCATGTCCTGCCAAAAGAGGTTTTCATTACATTTCAGAATTTTCCACATAAATCTTCCACTACCCACTCCTCCACTGAAAGCCGGAACGCTCCAGGCAACTGATTTGATACAACCCATACTCCAACAGACCAGACATAACCTTCATAGCCCTCTGAGCTTCACACCTCTGAGGCAGATCAAGCACAGCTGTTCACAAAAGCAGCAGCTGGGGTTGCTCCAAGCCTACACTGTTCTTTTGTGTGGCGGAACAAAGGCCTATTAACCTAAAACACTAGGGATACAGCAAACCCACAACAGAAGAAAGGCCTAAGGGGGGAAACAATACATCTGTAGTCACTCCACCCTTTCTAAAATGCCTCTTTGCCTGCCCTTCTGTTCAGCAAGACCAGGTATACAACTCTTTTCCTAAGCCATTTTAGCAAAAAACCCAGATTATTCCATCACTACAGACAGCAGCACTGTGCTTTTCAATGGCAGCATGTTGCAGCAACTATCTGCAGAGATGAAAAAGACATGAACCATGCTGTAACCCCTGCGTTGGAGGCAGAGGCACCAGAACCGGAATATTATGATGTGGGAAATAAGACTGGACTGTCAGAGTGTGCTGGTTTGGGCTGGGATAGAGTTAATTTTCTTCACATTAGCTGGTATGGGGCTGGTTTGGATTTGTGCTGGAAACAGCGATAGTAATACCGGGACGTTTTCATTACCACTGAGCAGGGCTGACACAGAGTCCAGGCCTTTTCTGCTCCTCACCCCACCCCACCAGCGAGGAGGTTGGGGGGCACAAGGAGCTGGGAGGGGACACGGCTGGGACAGCTGAGCCCAACTGACCCAAGGGATATCCCACACCATGCGATGCCACGCTCAGCAATAAAACTGAGGGAAGAGGGATGAAAGGGGGGATGTTTGGCGTGATGGCATTCACCTTCCCAAATAACTGTTACACATGATGGAGCCCTGATTTCCTGGAGATGGCTGAGCACCTGCCTGCCCATGGGAAGGAGTGAATGAATTCCTTGTTTTGCTGTGCTTGCGTGCACAGTTTATGCTTTACCTATTAAACTTCTTTACCTAAACCCATAGGTTTTCTCACTTTTGCCCTTCTGATTCTCTCCCCAATCCCACCAGGGGGGAGTGAGCAAGCAACTGTGTGGTTCTTGGTTGCCAGCTGTGGTTAAACAACGACAGTCCTTTTTTGGCATCCAATGTGGGGCTGGAAGGGTTTGAGATAACAACAGGTTTGATTGGAATGCGCTAGATCGAATTTGTAGCTGTTATTGCAGTTTAGCTATTAATTGCCAGGCTCCTGTGCTTGCCATGGGCCTTGCTCCCCTCACTGGATATGCCCCATACCCTGAGGAAGCAGATGGCTGTGTGGTTCTTGATTGCCAGCTGTGGTTAAACAACGACAGTCCTTTTTTGGCATCCAATGTGGGGCTGGAAGGGTTTGAGATAACAACAGGTTTGATTGGAATGCGCTAGATCGAATTTGTAGCTGTTATTGCAGTTTAGCTATTAATTGCCAGGCTCCTGTGCTTGCCATGGGCCTTGCTCCCCTCACTGGATATGCCCCATACCCTGAGGAAGCAGATGGAGATGCTGCTTCATGAATCAGATCTCACAGCAAGCCTCCGCTGTACAACCGAACTCACCAGGTGGCATCACAGTTGGGGAAAAGAAAGGCAGACAAAACTGTATTAACCTTAACTAAACAATTATTCCTTATCTTGCTGTAAGAATAACAGTCCCTTGGCATATTTGTTTCTGACCACAAAGGAAAGAAAAACACTGTTGTTACCATGGTTATTCTTTTTTAGTATAGTTCCTACCCTTAGCACAGAGCAAGATTACTTTTACAGAAAGTGATGAAATTCCTGAAATGACTCCATTGTATTGAAGTAAGTTATTCTGCTCATTTTTTATAGATATTGAGTAGTGGAAAGAAAACCTGAAATACCCACATTTCATTGAAAGAAAAAAAAATCATGTAACCTTAGTTAAATATTAGTTTTTGAACGACAGCACTGCCTTTAGCAGCACGGAATGACACTTAATAATGCGGAGATCCACCTCAGGTATTTAACCCTAAGCAAATTACTACCTTTATGCAACACAGCGACTCACATAACTGATTAAAACTTCAAAAAATAAGAGCAGAGAGCAATCACACCTGTGGTGTCCGTACGCAGATTTGTTATCATTTGGTCCACAAGGGAGGGGACATTTTCATTAGTTCTTGGCAAGGGTAAGTACTGCTAGCATGTCTCAAACATTTAATGAAGAAACAGTCTGCCATCTGCTTTTGCCTCTTTATTGAAATTCTTTCTTAATCACTGATTTGGTATTCTAGTTTTAGTTAGACCTTTAAAGTTTAAGTGAAAAGGTTAATATCCATTAAGATTAATTTTCTAATGTTTTATTTGAAAGTCTGTGACACGGCTGAAACACAGGACAGAGCTAAGATCTATTTTGACCATTGGCAAAGTAATATACTCAGTTATAGAGAAACATTTGGTGAAATAGAACTGTAAGAAAACAAACTAAAAACTTTAAGTCTGTTCTTAGATAAGCATAAAATGACTGGATATTAAAATAGCTCTGCTGGAACTCCACATGTACATTCAGCTGCTCACTGGTTTGAGGTTTGCTTTTAATTATTTGTTTACTTTTTAAGGAAGTGCTTGAAAATTGAAAATCAAGAGCATCGTAATGGTGAGTGTGGAATACTGAAACGTGTTTCCATGAAACCTACTCGTGGATAGTTCACATAGACAGCAAACTTAGTGTTTGTACAGTTTCAGACAGTCCCAGAATTATTCCACAGAAATGGCTTTCAAAACTAAAATTTGCTGGTAAGCTTAGTGTCTTCTAGAAACAACCTGAGAGTAAAGTTGTGGAGGGCATGAGAAAAGTTAGGACTGCCGTGCTCCATCAGTTTTTAAGAACATTTGTAGTATTTGTTTAATGTTGCAACAGAATTCAAGAGAATTTAAGCATTTTGAAAAGTTAACAAGCTTTAACAGAAATTGTTTATTTGGTTGACAAACAATTTGCTTCACAGATTAAAGGGAAATAGTTTGAGGTAAATTAGAACCTCTTAATACTAATATTTGTCAAAATCAGATTTATAAGATTTCTATGGAAATTAACTTGCCTTACGTGGTAATACTAACAGAGAGCATGCTGATCTGAAAAAAACAGATTCTCATCTTTTAACTTCCATCTCACCAGAGATGCCTTTTAAAAGGAGCAGCCCTCCTTTCATGGCAACTTAAATATTGGACACTAAAGCAAGGAGTGAAAACAGTTAACGAAAAGACAGTTTACTTTAAATAGTCTCAGAAATAATTGGAATAGCATTTTAATAAATCAAAATAACTAAAGTATCAGGAACAGAATACGTATGGCACAAATTTGGGATATATTATGGTATTTTACCAACTTCATTTTGTTAAGACCCTGGCATGTTCCCAGAAGACAAAGAGATGCACTAATCTGTCTGTATAAAAACAGAGATTTGAGAACAATGCATAGAAGAGCGAAGAGGCATTCACTCTGCAGTTTCCCTTTGCCTTGCCACTGGTTTACCCACGCTGTCTGCGACAGACGGCAGCGTTTCAGCAGATACGCCATCCCTGTATGTGGATTAGGACTAATAGTGACTACACAATTAAGACTTCAAGAGATGTTATCCTGAAGTCAGCTGGATAACTACTCACAAAATTAGGTTTAAATTACCATTTGCAATACATAGTAATATGAAATCCCACATATCTGAAGGGAAAGGGGATTTACACAAAGTGGCTATAAAATGCTCAGCCAGTAACATCTTATTTCAAAGCCATGGAAAACAAGGCACAATCTATCCAGACTGCACCCCTAAAGCCAACATACATAAGCCATCTTTCCTAAGGAGACTCTTCCTCCCAAAGACTCTTTCCAATGGTTTTTACTTTTTCCATCAACATAGTCTTAGTTTCCTGCTCTTAAAAAAATCAAGAACATAAAATTCCAAATACCTGTAGAGCACCCACTGTTTACTGAAGATGTCAATTTTTAAGAGATCTTATCAGCCACCAACCAGTAGAAGGATGAACAGCGTAGGTAGCGAGTGTGCAACTGTGTGCACTATTGCAAATAAGTTATTTTTAGGAAGAAACAAACGTATTCATTTCAGATAAGTGATATGTATTCAGTATGCATGTAGCACTGGACATTATAAACCCCATTTCTGGGGGAAGGAGAACATCCATGAAGGTAAAATATAACACTGGTTAAGAGACAGCAAAACAAAATGCGTTCTATACTAAATACTTCATAACTTTTAGCACCCTCTAGTGACAAAATAGGAATTTCATAGAGATTAACATTCCTGTTTTCTACCCAAAACAGAGAAGCATGCACTTGGCTGTCTGTGGAGTGATTTACTACCATTGATTTCCTAATGCAAGTTTTCTACACTGAAATGTGAGAAGTTATGCTGTTTAATCTCATCATTTCAACTATCCCACGAAGTGAAATACCCATACAGATCTAAGCCTTCATTTTAAGCACTGCACAAGGACAGCTGAAGCAGAAGTGTTTCCTACACATTGCTACCCTTAATTTGTAGTTCAGTACATTTCACACAGAAATACATGGCAGAATTGTTGCCAGTGTTTTACAGTCATTTTCACCATGTTATTATGGCAAAACACAATTTCATTCATGTGTGATGTGCTTCAAATTCCTAGATAAGGAGATGAGAGACACTTTCAAACACTTTAATGTAAAAGACCACTCACAGAATCAAGTATCAACAGTCTTCTACAGCAAAATTTCTGCACTGAAGCAACATGGTACAGCTTTTAGCCTTCCAAAGCACTTAACTCCAAAACTGCAGAGCTCACTGGTTGACTCTGAAGGTAAATTTCTGTATTTTTAGCTGAGAGTAAGCAAGCACTACATTGCTGCCTACAGCATTCTCTCCTAGCTGTTTCTGGTGCCTGCTAGAGGCTATGCCCTTGTTCACTGCCAGCTGACTCTACCAGAGAGTATTCGTGAAAAACATTCAACTGTAAGTGTGCGTGTTAAGGTACAGGAAAGGTTATGAGCAGTTCAGAGGCACCAAAACTCTAAGTTGTCACAACAGCCTTTGATCAGCCTCCTAAACAACATTCCATACATTTATTTAGCATGTTCTAAAAAATATCTCAGATTACTTTATACAAATATGACAGGTGGGGGTTTTTTGTTTGGTTGGTTGGTTTGTTTTGGGTTTTTGTTTGTTTTTTTGGTGGTGGGACTGGATGGGTTTTTTGTTTGTTTGGATTTTGGAGGGGGGGTTACACTAACAGAGAATCTACTTATAAAAACATACAAAACTACTCAAACTGAAGCGTGCAACATTTTTCAAAAGCATTAAAATGATTTAAGCCCTACTCAAAAAAGGAGAGAGCTTATTAAGAGCAGAAGGAATGCTGCACATATCCACCACTTCTGTTGCACCACCAGAGGCAGAGCATTTCCGTAGTGCAGATGAAATACCTGGACTCTAAACTCTGTTGCAATACAATGTTAGAGCCAGTACTGTTCATCCTAAATCCTGATCAGTTTGACAACACAGACTATTCCCAGAAACAGTCCCTCGAAGCCCATTCATCAATCAGGGATTTTGCTACCGCACTCCATCCCAGAGGTGTAAGTCTCTCACACCAAGGAGGTGCGGGAGCCCACAGCATAGAATTTGACCACGCTCACAGGAAAGCAATCTCTAAGTACAGGGACTTCCCGCCCCTTTCAAGGGCAGAACATGGTGATTCTGTCTGGAGAGAGAGAGAGACTATAGGGAGGTACGAAGGCTACACGTTGAGCTGACTTTCCAAATTCTGAAAAGACTGCTGTACTATTACTCATTTTTGTGGAGACATTTTTCAAAGAAACCTGTCTGTGTATAATCACATGAAAATAGTTCCAGACTTATAGTTACAACTGGTGCTCCTTGCCAAGGCAACACAGCACCTACGCTATGAAAGAGCAACTACTGTCTAAAACCCACAGCCATAAGAAAAAGCATGAAAAAGCACACATTTTTATTTCATACATAAAAATCGTATTTCTTGTTTCACAAAAGCTAATTAACAAATGAAATTATTCTGGATAGTATGTAGCTCACTAATGCCACTCTGTAGTTTGGTATGATAGCTGTCTTCGTAGAGCCTTGCGTATGAAAAGCAAGATTATCCTGACTCACTAACTCTACAAAGTGTAGGAGTAAGTAAAGTGTTCAGTATGTTTACTAAAGAAAAAAGAAATTTAACGATTATTAGATAGAAGAACAAATCCCTTGAGAAGAGTTTTGAAGGGCACTTACTTTGTTTACCAATTCTCACTCATTCTAACTACTTAAGGCACATCAGTTTGCAACAAAAACAGATGCTCTTTAACGGGTGAGGTTTTACCTTTCGAGCCTGTTCCTCAGCTCGTTCTTTCTTGATTTTTTCCAGTTCAGCCAGAAGAGCTGCAGTGTCATCATCATCACTGTCTTCCAAGTCCTCATCTTCATCATCTTCCTAACAGCAACAAATGGAAACAAGAGGCAGCTAGTTCGTTTCACTCAATAAAACCAGCCCTGGTCCATCCAGCTAAGGCTGCAACTTGTTGCTGGCTGATTTCTGAAGTACTTGGGTGCTTGTAGTACCAGCAAATACAATGCAAATGGTTTATTTGCCCTTGTACAATAAAGTCGAGACAAAAATACGTTTGTGCTTTTTGGATGACTGCAATTAATTTTTTTGTAATTCAAATGCTATGTAGCTGACAGATTCTAGAGAATGGCTGTCCCCATTATACCACAGCCATTATAATAGTGTGCCCTAATACCCCGTCCAATGTTGTTGGGACCAAATAAAACAGGATAAAAAAAGAAACCTGAGCTTATTGTTAAGCCTTAGACCTAACTCCTAGACATCAGCACGAGGTGAGGAGCCAAGAGCAAGAACGCATTGCTCATGCAGTCAGTGTATCTCAACAGTTCTGCCTTTGGGGAATTCTGACCCAGTAGTTTACACCCGTTCCCCATACTTTAAGCTGTATTTTCAGTTCCCTAGCTTTTGTCTGCTTTCCAAGAATACCATTACAGTACGGACCAGAATCCTCTGAACCACTCTAGACTTTCACCACAAAAGAGTAACTGCAAAAGGAAGATATGTTGAAACCTATCTTAAATCCTAAATGTACTTATTCTATTAACTGCAAATCCTGAAGGCAGGATAAAGAAAGGAAAGATGATAGAAAACAGATACATACATCAGTGAGTGGATCATCTGCATCAAGATTTGCTGCAGGAATCTGGTCTAGCCGAGGCTTCTTAGACACGGAAGATGACGTTGTGTGTTCTATGGAATAAGTTTTGGGTTTTGTTTTGTTTGTTGTTTTTTTGGGGTTTTTTTTTGTTTTTTTTTTAAAAAAAAAGCCAAATAAATGTAAGAAAGCAAAAATTTACACTAACAATTTGTCTTGCATTAGAGTAAGAGATACAAGCTTATGCTTACTTTTTCTCTTTTCTCAGTCTTAATGCCCATGCTAATTCCTCCCCCGTAGGTATCCTCAAGAGAAACAATAGCATCCCCACACTAACAATTTGGCCTCCATAAGTTTTTGAAGTTATTATTTCAAAAAGAAAGAACAGCAGAAAAAGCTATGGAGAAATATCCTTATTCTATATATCCAACTGGAGGGTTTCCAGTGAGGACCACCCCAATGCATTACTGTTGGCTAGTTTGGCCCAAACCACATCTGCTTTCATCTGTGAATTTGAAAGCCTCACAATACCTTCACACCTAAACCTGAAGTACCTAAAATCTGATGAGCATAATACTAAAAATGAGTATTTCTCAAAACCCTCTCTGATTTTACCACTTGACTATATCTGAACAGAATCGCAAACTTTAAAAAGGGATTTATGGTGACACTGGTGCTGCAACACTAGAAGATGAGTCATTCCCCTTCTCCTTGTCTCGCTTGTCCATGTACAAAAAAAGCCCTTTATTAGCTGTACATGCTTGTTGCGCATTCATTACAATCATACTGTATCAGCTGGCCTGAAGGGCGGCCTATGCTTTTCTACTGGCTGGCCTAGATTTTTGCTAGCACGAAGCCAGCGTGAAAGCCAGCGGACATTCCCTTGCAGGTCAACAGCTCTGAACTATCAGACCAATACCCTAAATTCTACTCTTATGACATGCTGTTTGCAACCTGCAAACTTCTTACAACATAAGTTTTGTGCAAGAGCAATGCCACGCGAAGGTATTAAGATTTTTTGTTTCTTTCTTTTTACCTCTGGTTGGTCTGTCTCTATTCTTTTCTCTTGCAGCGACCCGTTCTCTCTCCTCAAGCTCCCTCCTGAAATCACGGTTACGCACCTCTTCAGGAGCATCCTGAGTGGTTTGTCTGAGGGGGGAAAAAAGCTGAAGTTGACAGTCTACAGCTGGGAGCAACTTTTTCAAGGAGGCCAATAAATCCTGGGGTGAGCAGGTAAGTATAGAGAGTAAGAACTGGGCACCACGTAGACATAAGTTTCTTCATCAGCCCCCTTCTCTGTATGCATCACACACACAGAGACATGCAATGTCACACACACAGGCTCCTTCCAGCGGCCCTCAATGAATCAAAAGACCCTACACAAATTCCTACATAAAGAGGGCAACCACATCATCTACCTCTTGTAGTTACGCCTAAATCTCCTTTCTCCAGCAGTCCAAGACCAGTGTCCTAGCAGACATCCACCAGCGTTGTGGTCAACTTTCCTCACCATTTTTTCATCCCAAGTTTGCTGCTGCAAACACAGTCTCTAAGGCTTAGACTAGAACATAGTTTTCATAAACCTTTTCACCTCCAAGAGACATCCCATGACTATTAAAAGAAAAAAAAATAAAATTGGGAGAACAGGCAAAACACTAGCTTTGGTGAAACACATTGCAAATACATGGTTTTGCCCCTTTTATGTAACATATCCTGGCCAAAAGCAACAGACTATTTATATTTGAGTAACACTAAGCACCTAGAGAGTGCTGAATTTTCTGTGGAAATCCTGAAAAGAACTAATGAATAAAAACAAGCAGGAATTCTTTTCACCTTTCTGTGAACCCAGTGCTGGAAATAAGAGTGCCTGGAAGAAACCCAGACTTGAGCCATTATAAATACACTGTGAGCACAGCCAGTCTTCATGATGAAGTATTTCATTTGCTTTTGTAATTAAAACCCTGAACTTGGAATCCCTGATATAGCTGCAAAATGTCCACAAACCCTGTGTCATTCAAATGAATGTAAGTGGGACTGAAACACTGAACTTTTCCTGCAGTGATACAGTCCTGGCCATTTAACAAAGACAACTTTGTATGAGGTATTCAGGAGAAAGAACAGAAGACACTTAATGCCCTCTCCATCTCTCCCTCTCATGCACACACGGGGATTTGTTAAAACATATTCTATCTTCCTGTACATATTTGTCCCCACACACTTCTTCCAAAGCAACAGACTGGTGTTCCAAACCCTATTTCGTTTAAAGAAACAACCCATCAGCAATTTTCCCATAACAACAAAATGCATTTGACAACACTTTTTGTGCTGTTGATGTTGGTGTCCTCCAAAGCACTCCAACTTCCTTATCCATACATATTCTTCAAAACCAAAAGGGCAGGAATGAAGAGGTGAAAGGATAAGCTTCTGCACAAAGGAGTAGAAATATAAAACCCTAACAGTAATTCCACTGACAAGAGTAATGTTAGTTAGATTAAAAAACAAAACAAACAAATCAACCCCACAAAAACCAAACCACACTTTTAGGCTGACACATTTCATTTAAATTCTTGGTATCTGTGCAACATTGACTCCAGATTTCACTTAATCTTTCAAAAGGATAACGAGTATTTATTATGCATTTCAAACAGAGGAAAATATTCCCAAGATCCCATTATCTTCCTCACTGATTAAAGCAATGTGCTCTCCCAGGACCTGCATGAACCACCTGCAGTGTTTAACATCAGCTCTTCCAACACAGAGGACTGCCTGAGTGCTATTCCATGACTTCCCTGCTTCCTCTTAATGCCCTTCCCCGGTGGTCCTTTGCCAAATACATGATGCAGTTTTCCTGCTTTCAAGATGTGCTCAGCTTCGCTCCTCTTATCCCATCTTGCTCTGCAAGCGACAACACCCTCCGTGGCTGTCGGCTCCTGCTGTTCCCAATGACGACGTTCCACTCCGCTGCCTGAAATGCTTGGTCTCCAAAGCTCACCTTCTTCTGACGATTCACTTCCATACACAGTAATAAATACCACTAAAATTAAACCTCTCCAATTATTTGCAATGCATTTGATGTCCTAAGTTTGCTTTTGAGACTTATACTTTCAGCCCACTCGTTCAGCACCACAATCTCTGGTGTCTGCTCTGTGTCAAGCGTATGAACACCCCTAACTGTGAAAAACTTGAGAGTACCACTCACAGCAAAAAAAACAAGATTCACAGCCTGTTTTGCCATAAGATCAAAAAACCAATACTAACCTGTATTTGATTTTAGTATGAGAAGGAAGGTCTCTGCTGGAATATTGTTTGGATAGTTGGCTTAAGTCTCCTTCACCTTTTCCTCTTCCTCCTCTTGCAGGTTCAAACGTTGGCCTTGCTGCTGTTGTCATTTTGACTACTACAGAATTGGGGATAAAAACCAGTTGTTACTACAACTTACAGTGAAAGACATTCACCAGAAAGTACTTTCTTCCTGGCATTGTAGCAGCAACGTCAAGTCCCACTACACAACACCAGCCATCACTCACCACATGATCATCAAAATTGAAGGTTTTTGTTACTGACAGACTTGACAGAATCTATTCAGATTTTCAAAAGAAAGTCTACTCCAATACATTTGAAAGATGATACACAGCCTCTAACAGGAATGTGAAGTTACCTTTATGAAGTAAATAAAACCAGCCAGGAGCTGGTCTACTATCCTTAAGACAAGTGGTACAGTCTGGTAACTAAACCCTTTCCCCTCCCGAAAAATGACAGCCAAAAATGACTGTCTACTGGGAATGACCCTCTGTTGCTCCCCAAACCGTACCTAGCTACCATCGCCAGAGGCGCTGCCTGACACGGACCATAGCATGCCTGGGATGGCATTGATAATTAAATACTGATGAAGACCATGTAACTTGAATGCTCCAGCCCTCGTCACGGCCCTGTTCTCTAGTACAGGCACAACACTCATTAATACTGCAGCACAGGCCGTTGGGACCGACCTGCGCAGAGCTCCAGCTGGCCAGCAAAACCTTCTGAAGGGCCAGGGTTAATGGTTGCCTGGTAGCACAAGGCCGATAGCTGTACCCTCATGTAAACAAACTGCAGTTAAAAAAGCTCAGACAAATGCAGTTTGCACCAGCTCTCACTTAGAAACTGCAGACCACCAGCATGTCCTAAAAATGAACCAACTGATGGCCAAAGTTGCTACAAGTAAATTCTTCTGTGGCAAAGGAGTGAAACAGACTCTGGCCAACCTCAGCCACGCAGACACCCTGTCAGCACGCACTGCGCTCAGCGTTGCCAGAGAGGAGCTGGAGACCCTGCAATCCTAAACCGCTATGCCAACAGTTTAAAATTGTCAACCAACACCAAAAAAACATGCACAATCAACCAGCGCCATCTTAACGCTATTATCTGAAACCATGCTCCTTCCTGCCTCACCAAGACACATGCATCCATTAATCACAGACTAAAGATACGTAAAACACAAGAGAGATACATCTGCAGACATACACAAAGGCACCAGTTCTACCACTCAGGCGTATTAAAAAGCAGAGGAATAAATATATCACTCCGTATGCTTCCACGATATCACAAATGACACGTTTACGCTCTGCTTGCATCATTTGTTACTATATCACTTTCAATGAAATCACACAACACACGACTTCAGTGTTAAAGTCATCAAATAGATTGGTTGTGCAAAGTAACATCCCGTCAGGCAGAACACAGTTACTACCACTGAACTACTACTCAGAAAACAGAGTTAACAGACAGAAACACCTTTGAGAAGAAGTGAGACCGTAACTAGCCTTGGCTTGGTAACCAAGGATTGCTGTCGCTTTTCAGTCACGCTGTGCAAGTCAGCTGGAGCTCAGCAGAATGTTTTAGCTCTGTCTTGGCACAGACTCTGCCAGGTCTATGATCCACGAAAGCCACTTGCTCTCAGAACTTAACTGTGCTAATTGTATGTAACGGGGGCATCCATGAATTCAGGCGAAGTACCAGGTCCAACGGGGCTGCACAGTCTCATGAAGCATTAACACATACCCTGGAAACCGCCCCTACTTAAGTCGCTTTGTATTCAGCTCGGCCTTACAGGACCCAAACTCGATGTGAAACCGCTCAGGGACCGTCACACTGACCTCTTCGGTTTCAGAAAGAGCCCTGGAGAAGCCTCTTCAGCGCTACACGCAGGCGGGACCGGCCGCGCAGGAAC
>JMFS01108081.1:0-25092 GCA_000699545.1 Podiceps cristatus
CCCTCCCAGTCCCCGTCCTGCCATCCATTATTTCCTTTCCATTTTCCATTCCTTTTCCATTCATCCTTTTTATTTCAGGTTTTTCATTGCTTTGTTATGTGATATCTTTCGGGGTTTTTTTTCTTATTTGAAAGAGAAAATTGTACTGAAAAATCAAAATTACCCACAGGATAAAAAT
The DNA here is from genome assembly GCA_000699545.1 of Podiceps cristatus. NCBI lineage: Eukaryota > Metazoa > Chordata > Aves > Podicipediformes > Podicipedidae > Podiceps > Podiceps cristatus. The sequence continues at coordinate 179 of JMFS01108081.1, forward strand.
TCAGTTTCACAACAAGCTTTAATGAGAACTGTAATATCGATAGTCATGAAAGAATATGTGAGCAGACAGTAAGGTTTAAGAGGCAAATGAATGTGTTTTAGCTCCCAAAATGACAATAATCTATAGAAGCACTGGAATTTTCATTTTGTTGCACCTTTTTCATTGTAAATTCATTTAAATTTTCATTGTAAATTTCATTGTCATTTTCAGAAAAGTATAAATTTCTATTAATTTTAAAAATAGAGAAAGAGAATTTATATGCTGTCTAGAGGAACCAACCAGTGACTTGGAAAACACAAGTTTATGTAAGAAAAATCAGGGACTAGAGTATCTCTCTTCCATTTTAGAAGATTATTCCAATGCTCTGGCTATTACCTATTATAAGTAGCTTCTTTTCAGACCTGTCTTCACAGTAAAACTCAACAAGTCTCTTTCTAGTACCAATTGAGAATAAATAAAAAAATACATTTAAACAAAAAAAGAATGCCAGAAAATTTTTAGAAGAGTCCTAGTTTTAAAAGCAAAGGTAGGTATAATGACATTTCATGGTGTTATGTGAGTATATGAGAGATAAAATAAGTTCTACAAGTCATGAGATATGAATCATCAGAAAAGAAGATCCAACCCAGTAACTGCAAATCTGATGAGAAGATCATAAAGTCTGTGGACAGTTCTTTGGACAAAAGTTTAAGAAAAAGCCATATCTATATAACACAAAATTCCAGTATTTATAGTGAACCACAGGTGAAATAGATAACAACCAGAAGTGATTCACAAACACTCGTACATATATACATCTCTATATATGCAATATATATAATGCATATTATATGTGTATGTATATAAAAATATATGCATTTTATGTGTGTGTGTGTGTGTACATATATATGTATAAAATTGCAAGCATAGGAACGTAAAAGACTAGGATCCAGGCTGGTTTCGGACTATATAAATATGTCAGTGATATGACATGTAGTTTATCCTTCAGAATTCTGACCTAGATCAGCCAATCACTTTCCCTTTTAAAGTCCTTAATTAAAACTCCCTTCTTTATGAGCATTCCTACCCTGATCTGCTCACCAACTTTATCTATACTCCTTGAAAAGTGTTATCTAGCATAAACCTAAATAGATTCTGTAAAATTGAGAATGCTCAGTTGTAATATTTTCAGTGCATATACTCTGTCTTTCATGTTTGTAAAGTATCTGGCACACATATGGCACTCTATAAATGCATTAATTTAGTTTGAATTAAATTAAATTCACCCACAATTTGATATTGCAGGTCAATGCGTTGGCTTCTGTTACTATAAATGTAGTTGTGTTTTCAGAGAAATATCATGCATGTAACTTCTTTTCATAATATATTTCTTCATAAGCCAACTGGCAGGAAAAAAATGAATAGAGGGAAATACAAAGAAAAACCAAGCAGCAAAAGGGAGTCGAAAGCAAAGAAAGATAAGAGTGCATAAAATACTGATAAGAAAAAGATGGGTTATGAGGAAACAGACCAGAGGAAAAAAGTGAGATGGTAAAGAGAGGGCCAAACAGATGAAATACGGATATAGAACAAGAGATATATAAATTGAAAACAAAGAAATTGGCAGTTAAATCAACACAGGAACCATGGAAACAAAGTAGAAAACAAAGTGCAAAAAACTCAAACGGTGAGGCAGGACAGTTAAATCTTGTTTGAGTGTGGAACAGTATTGCAGTATAGTTTTTCTTGCTAGGACTGCCCTCGGGTTAAAAAGTACATGTCTCCCTCCCTGCCATAGTCATATGGCCAGAACCCTTAATGCAGACCCCGACTGACAGAAGAGCTTTTTTTTCTTCCTATGCTGGTGATATACTATCAGTGTGAGTCGTGCCTTCACTGCATGCCTAAATCTTGACTGCTCTTTCTCCCTTTTAGGAACTAAAAATACTATAGACTTTTGTGGATCTCTGCAAGTGAGGAAGAGTCTGGCTAAATCATACTCAGGATGTTAGTAAAATAATGCCTGTAAAGGTCCATATACATAGATGAACTATGGAGCCAAAATTTTGACAGAAAATAACCCTCCCTTAGCTGTCACCTCATTTTGAAGATGGTTTAAATTGTTGAGCATATGCTGGTTAAATTATACACGTTGTTTCCTTATGTACGTGGATTTTGCTTCTCAGCTTTCCCAAGCCTAGGCATCAGCTACTCAAGACATTACAACAGACAGGATCCAGAAACTCACTTTAACATGTTTATCTCACCTGATGGGTCCAATCTGCTAGTTATCTGTTTTGAAATCACGCTCAGTATACAGGGAAATTTAACTCAAAAAATACAGTTATAGTAATTTCCTCAAAAACACATTAGAAATGTGAAGGTTTCTGCCCAGTTGTGATGGGTTGACCCTGGCTGGACACCAGGTGCCCACCAAAGCCACTCTATCCCCCCCCCCTCACCTGAACAGGGGAGAGAAAATATAACAAAAGGCTCGTGGGTCAAGAAAAGGACAGGGAGATCACGCACCAATTACCATCACAGGGAAAACAGACTCAACTTGGGGAAAAATTAATTTAATTTGTTGTCAATCAAATCAGAGTAAGACAAAGAGAAACAAAACCAAATCTTAAAACATCTTCCTCCCACCCCTCCCTTCTTCTGGGGCTCAGCTTCACTCCCAATTTCTCTCCCTCCTCCCCTCAAGCAGCACAGGGGGAGAGGGAATGGGGCTTCGGTCAGTGCATCACATGTTGTTTCTGCCATTCCTTCCTCCTCAGGGGGAGGGCTCCTCACACTCTTCCTCTGCTCCAGTGTGGGGTCCCTCCCACAGGAGACAGCTCTCCACTCTCCACTCTCTCGGCAGCCATCTGGGATTGTCTCTGTTGGACATAGGGGAAACTTTTAGCAACTTCTCATAGAAGCCATCGCTGTAGCCCCTCCGCTACCAAAACCTTGCCACTCAAACACAATATACCAGTTGTTGGGGGGGTTTGTTTGTATCTTTGGTTTTGTAATTACACTTGTACACAGAACATAAACCATGAAGCTGCTAGATTTAATGTATTTCCCAATGTGACCATATTTAAAACTGGCTGCCCTGACTTCAAGGCTATAGACTACCTGCAATGTAGGTCACAGCCCAATTCTCCTGACATGACTGCTGCAGTGTTGGACCAAGCAATGAAGATGACATGCTAGAACATGAGTGGGGCCCCTGATTGACAGTTATGGCATGTGGGTAGGAATAGGAAATAACAGGTTTCAACCCTTCTTCCCGGCTCATTTCTGTTTATTTTAATGTCAATGTTATTGAATGCAAAATGTATCAATAATATTATGAACAAGCTCAGGACTCATACTTCAGCCACCTTTCCAAATGCCTTGACCACCAGACGACAAGAGTGAGCCCCACTTGCTACTCTCAGGATCATGAGGACTGAGAGATCTACCTTTACTATTTCTGGATGGGGACAAAGACACTGCAGTTTAGAATGCCAGATCCTCAGCTTTGAAGAAGTATGGAAAAAGCAGTATCAAATGCATCCTTAGTGATCACCATTTTTTAGTGCACGCAGCAGTGGTTAGTGCATTTAACTAAATATTAGTGCAGTTCATTGGATATGACATAGAATCATAGAATCATTAAGGTTGGAAGGGATATTTAAGATCATCAAGTCCAGCTGGCAACCCACCACCGCCACCATGTCCCAAAGTGCCATGTCTAGATGGTTTTTGAACACATGCCCCTTGTTGCAAGGTGGTGGTGGGATACCCTGCACTGCATACGCTTGCTGCTCCCATGGAAGCCAATGGGAGTGTCAGGCTAAGTATCAAGCAGAACTGAGCCTAAGGGAAATGTTTTATTTGAGAAAACTGTAAGCATTAGTGATAAAATGGAATATAAGCATGTCTTACTGCTGTCTATTTAAAGCCTTAGATTAAAAGTAAGGCAATTTCTCAATGCCTTAAGACTAATGCCTAGGAATAGTGTATTTAGAAGTGTATACAGAATAAAAAGTTGGTGTTGACTAAAACACATTACCATCTGCTTCTTTGTTTCATTCCACTAGAGATTAATTGAGTTGATCTGAGTTAGCAGATACTCTCAATGAAATTACATAGTGTGTTGATGAGGATTTCAATTCAGCTACTGATTAACTTGTTAGAATACCCAGGTGAGGTGATAATTGTTCCAGAAATATGAATACGAAATTTTAAAACCAAGTTACTGCTTGTTGTTGAAGGTTGTGCTGACTTCAGGATTTTTTCTCATTTGCGTCATTATCAACCACACTTTAAAGAATTAAGCCCTATGTACGTACACATCATATGAGCTTATGTGCACATAATATATGTTTGTACTTCTATGTGTGTTTAAGTGTATGTAGCTATATTGTCATGGTTTAACCCCAGAATGGTAACCAAATACCACGCAGCTGCTTGCTCACTCTCCCCGCTCCCCTTTAGGGAGCAAGGAAAATCAGAGAGAAGGGAAAACTTGCAGGTTGAGATAAAAACAATTCACTAGGACAGCAAAGAAAAAGATAAAAATATAATAATCATCATCATCGCCATAGTAATAGTAACATATAAGGGTAATAGACTATGTAAAATGGATGATGCACAATTGGTATGGAACACTGTCTTTGACCAGTTTGGGTTAACTATTCTGGCCATGCCCCTCCCAGGTTTTTGCACCTGAACATTAGCAAAAACTGGGAAACTGCAAAATGTCCTTGATCATTTAGCAGCAACCAACGACATCAGTGTCTTGTTACCATTCTTCGCACACTAAATCCAAAACACAATAGCTGCCAAAGACAAAACTAGCTTCATTCCAGCCTAAACCAGGACCTATATATACATGTATATTTATTAGACATATGTGAAAGTCCTAACCACTGCTTTGGTAGGACTTTCAAATGTGTCTGAACTGCAGATTTTTCAAATTATTATGACAAGAGATGTCCTTGACTGAAAAAACCCTAATGCCCTAAATCTGTTTCTGGAATCCCACCTATGTATATTTTGGCCACTTCAATATATTTAAAAATCTTGCCTTGAGTCTCTTTTTAAAATGGGTCTTAGCTCACAAGTAATTAACCTGAAAAGCATATATTTGAATGAGCATGTGTTGTGAAATGATTTAAATAGCTGAATTAAATAGATGACAGACCAGAGAAACCAGGGAAGTTACTGTACAGCCAGTGTACAGCCACAGGCTCTGTGTTGTTAGTCAAACTGATGTAATTTTTTCCCTTGCGTACTATATCATCAACGTCACTGCTAATATTTCTAAATAAGTAGCAATTATGCCAGCTCCACTGACTACAGCAGGGCTCCAGTTGGGTGGAAAGTACACCCACATCCAATTGCAAGTTTGAAAGGAATGTTTGGAATAAATTATTTCTCCTTTTGAAATTAGTCTTTGGTTCTAAAAAAGTATTAAATTTCCTATCCAAAAAGATAGATAATTACAACTGGAAACATAAAGTAGCATAAGCCCTGAGGTAGTATAAATCATTCCAAACCATTTATGTTTGGGTGAAATAAAGCCCTGTGGGTAAAATGTATTTCAGGAATGAAAGCAAATTCCAGTTCTAAAGCATGACCAAGAAAAAGGTACCCACTGTTCTGTTCATTATTTTATTGAATTCACAGTATTTCTGTTTCACAACTTTATGTTTCACATAATACAATTATACACACATGAACCTTGACATCTGAGTTCCATAAGTATTTTTACATCTCTAGAGGAAAGCCTTTTGTGAATTTATAAGCGATTCTTGCAGCAGTGGTCCTGATGAAGTACACGTAATCAAATAATAGGCAAAAAAAAATATTTTCGTTAATAACAATGCCTCATTATTCTATTTAAACACACCAGCACTTATGCTAAAACATTAAATATGAAATGCACTCTGCTATTTAAGAGTGAGGTTTTTTCTGATTTTTCCCTCTCTTTTTTTTTTTTTTTTTTTTTTTTTTTTATCCTCAGTACTTCAAGTCAAGCTGTGAGGAAAATCTCTTATGCCTGCTATGCAATTTTATCTTAATCCAGGGAAGTGGGAAACTAGAAAATGAAAAATAATCCAAAAGTTAATGCGGAACAAAATATCCAGGCAAAATTTGGACAGCACAAAATTCTTAGTGCACAGAAAGCCTGAAGGAGTGTTCCATCTCTCTTAGTTGAAGTGTGATTATAAAGATGATCAACCAAATCTTTTATTTCTTTATTATTGATGTAACTATTGTTTTTTAATTTGACTTCAAAGCAATTTCTGTACATTTATGAAGAAAATGCAAGCAAATATTATGGACTGGCTTTTTCATATGTGCTCTATTAAAATATTGAATCTTAATATAAATGAAGATGACAGCCTCAGCTCTGCAATGTGAAATGTAATGGTGAAGTTCCAGTGTCTGTGTAAGTTCCAGTCAGTCTGAAAACCATCGTTTATGGTTACTAGCATATTACTAGCATCATGCTGTGGGCTGATAAAATGTTAAAACTCTTTTGTCTTATGTACAGATACTCTCCCAAGTTTCATTTTTCCAACTCTCATGAAGTCATTCTTATTTAGTTTCACCTATTTCAGATTTAAGTAAGTTTATCTGCACTCCTTGGCAAGCAAGTTTTTCCTGAGGGGAAAAAAAAAAAAAAAAAAAAAAAGGGGCAGGTTTTAGAATATATGTAAAATGTAAAATAGGTTACGTAACATTAAGATTGTTGCAAAAAAAAAAAAAAAATGGGAAAAGTGAATGAAAGCAGGTGTTTTCTTTCCTGATTTGCTGCAGGGAAAGAAATAAATGTATGGCTAGACTTTTCAATTTTATTTTAATTAAAGGAGGAGGGATAGATTGAAGAAAAAGGATAGATAGCTGTTATGGCAATTATTACCTTGACTTGGGAGGAGTCAACATAAAAGTGAGGAAATTGCTGAAAATAAATATGAATAAAATACAGTAACATAGCAATGACAATTATTTTATTAAATCAGGTTGTTAATAGACCAGGTTTTGTTTCACAAGTAGATGAGGACTGGGGGTCTTTTATTACAAGACATTTCCTGACACTGGCTCTCCAAGACAGTGTCAGAAGTGAATATTCAACGCAAGTCTATACACAAGTGCTACTTGCAGGTTCTGATGGCAGCTGGCAACCGGAACTTGGATTCAGTTTTCATCAAACCCAGCATATTGTCACCATATTCAGTAAATGGTGGAACATCCCAAAGCAGGGATGCTGTACAAGCATCAACATAGGGTATTAATGTTTCATAATTCATTGGTATGAATTACTCCTTAGCCCCACTCCCCCTCCTTTTTTTTTTTTTTTTTTTAAATATACACGTTTAAATTGAAACCCCAAACATATTTTTCCTTTCTTTTTATTAAGCAGTCTAAGAAGTATTTTGTTCCTAAGTAGACATTAGCAATGGCAATGAGTAAAGTTTTCACTTTTGACATCATTCTGCAAAAGAAAGAGGCTCAGATTATTACTGTAGATCTTGATGATCCCAAAGACAGTTTACAGAATTGGTCATTTAGAAGCCACCAGCTCTGTAGTCCAAGGACCTGGTCTCTAGTCCAAACTTCACCTCAAAGCAGGGTCAGCACTGAATTAAGCCTATGCTACTTAGACCTTTGTCCAGTCATGTCTTGCAAATCTCCAAGAAAATTTACAGCTTCTCTATGTAACCTTTCCAATACTAAATTATCTACAGAATGGAAATATGCAGAGCTGAATTCAAGAATAACAGCTGGTTGGACTGTTACAAACAAAACTTTTGTTCAGAAAGTGTTCATTCTACTTGACGGCTGTTTTCTGAAATAAGCAAAGGTTCACAACGTTTCCATTGATTGAAGATTTGATCCTTGAAAAACTCTGATTCCAAAAATCCTGAATAGGATCTTCCTCACAGTGCTGAAAGTATCAGCTCTGCCACAGCTTCAAGGCTGCCTAGTGTGAAGCTAGATGTGAGAAAGAGGGAAGTGCTGTCAGTTTGTAGTCAGGACTCTGGGTTGGAATTGTGGAACTGAGATCAGCCCTGTCCCTGGGCAGGATGGATAGTTTTGATGGTCATCTTCTTTGTGGTCTTCTATGGTGTCTTAGTTTCTCTTACTGACCTTCATTTTCGAAAACTGTTAGCACTCCATTTCTCATTGGTAATCTGATACTTGCAAGCTTCCCCCAAAGCAAAAGCCATACAAGGTCATTTAAAAATAAATAAATCATGTCAAAAGTGAGCAGTTTCAGATAGTGAATGAGCTACTCCTATTAAAAACGAGCAAAATGTGCAGTCATGCCTAGCTTATTTTTGAGAGGTTTGCGCCTGCCTCTCTTGATGGCTGTAAGGCATAATGGTAAAACATTGACACTTACAAAACAATTCCTGTGCTTCGATTTCATTGCTAAAGAGTCAGTTTTGCTCAGGGCACATTGAGATAAGAAGTAATGAAAGTATCAGTAATTTAGTACATATTTCAATAAACTCTTCCTTTACACTCATCCAGACCTCACTGCTAAGATATGACATTGGAAGACTACAGTTATTGAGATTTCCTTAGACTGGCAAAGAATGGACTGCACATCCAATGGTATAAGTATTCCATCCATAAAAAGCAACCAAACAAACACCCAAACAAACAAAACAAAACTTCCTTTTCAATGCATTTAAATAGATAGCATCATCCTTCCTGACAATATCTTCAAGGCAGGGACTCTGGTTCCTAAGACTTTAACTAACAACAGAAACCCTGTAAACCCTGTGCTTCTGGAACTGTATTTTTTTTCTGGAACGGTCAGTTTTCCCCTGAAATCCCTCTGCCTTGCAGCTAATGTCGTATGGTTGCCTTGCTCTTCCAGAATAACAAGTGGAAGGAAAATAGCTTGTTAAAAATCTTACCTAAGAAAACCAGATGCACAAGAAAATGTTTGTCACAGAGGTGTTCAGCAAGGGATGATGTCTGTCAAGAGCACTTGAACTTCTTCATGAAAGTCTATCAGACTCCATAGTGCTTTTCCATAGAAAGCCATGAGAGTTTGGTATGCAGCAGCACTTGATGGTGACTACTTTCATTTCATCACATAAATGGCTAAACAGCAGAATTTAACACATGCACATTGATTCAGTTCATTTTGATTCACTGAGGAATTTTGTAGCAGTGCTGGCAGTTATTTTGTTATCAATGCTTCTGAATGATCAATGATCTCAAAAAGTGTTGTGTTAGATGACGCTTTCTTGTTTCCTTGACAAGGCTGGCGGTCTTTTTAAACATGGCAGTGGCTGTATCTGTACACTTATGCATTTGACATAATCCAATGTTTCACTACTCCAACTCATTAAAAAAAATATGGATTTCTTCACTAGTCATTCATTTGACTACTTTCTTTAAAAATATGGAGTTATTTATCCCTTCACACTCTGCAATAAATCTCAGCTGGTAGGTAACTTAAACCATGTTTGAAATTCTCACTGATTCATTCATGGGCATACAGTCTTTTTTGCATATAGTCTACTGTCTTGTCTTCTCTAAATTCACTCTTCTATGGGGGAAGGTCTTATGCTTCATCTGCTTTGCTACACTTTTTCCTGAAAAGGATATCAAAAACATGTCTTACCACTTTCATGATAGGTGTTTCTCCAAGTGCAGGTCCCTTCCTAACTATAGCTATACAGATTAAGAGACTCAAAGAATAATTTAAATTGAAAGAGACCTTTTTGGTTCTTATGCTCTAAACCCTAGCTCAAAGTGGGACCAATTTTGTTGTTACATCATGTTGCTTACAGCCTTGTGCAATTAAATGTTTAGTATCTCCAAGGACTGAGATGCCTCTCTGGGCAAAATATGTTTGACCACCTTCATGGTGAAAAAATGTCCTCTTATATTTCAGTGGATTTTTCTAATTTGCAAGTTGTGATCATTGTCCTTTGCTGTGCCCCTTTAACAAGAGTTTGATTCCATCTTCTCTATAACCATATGCTAGGTATTGGAGACAGCAATGAGGTCTCCCCTGAGCCTCACTCAAGGTGGATAAACCAGTCTCCCCCAGCTTTTCCTCATTCATACATACTGTGCTTCAGCCCTCTAGTCTGCTTGATGTCCCTTTTGGACTCACTCCAGTATGCCAAGGTCTTTCTAGTACTGGGAAGACCAAAACTGGGCACAATACTCCAGATACTTCACAAGTACCAAAGAGAGGGGAAAAAGCTCTTCCCTCAAGATTCTGGCTATACCCTTGCTATTATAGCCCCATATACAATTGTCTTTCACTGCTGCAAGGCCACATTTCTGACTCATGTTCAGCCTATTGCTCATTAAAACCCCCACATATTTTACTACAAAATCCCTGTACTGCTGTGTGTATGAATATCATCAAAGACGACTTTGAGAAGATCTTTTAGCTTAGTAGACTCTGTCAATACAGATTTTCAAGGTTTGGTGGAAACATTGCCTTGGTCTGACTGTGCAGTCAGCTGCTTCACTTCCAAGTGCTTTTACAGTTCATAGAGTCTCACAGTATCATTAGTAAAAAAATGAAAACATAACACACTGAATCTGAGATTTGTCAGAAATTTTGCCGAGGCTCATAAATCCAGCCTTGATGCACCTTTAACTCTACTGTCTATTTAACAATTATATTTTGTTCTGTGAAACTCTGTTTTTTAAATGTGAAGTTACAGTTCTATCACTTCTTTCAATTACAAAACAAAATCCACTCATTTCACAATAATAGCATGACATTTAAATACAAAATACATGACATTTAAATACAAAAAACATACTAAAGAACATCAATGAACAGCATTCTTCCAAAAGAAGAATAGTTCATCGTGAAATTCACAGAAGTTAATTTACACACAACTAAAAAAACCAGAGCCAGTCCTAATAAGCCGCTTATAGCTCTAGTCTCTTAGTGAAAACTGACCTCTGCTTTCCTTATTGCATTCTCCCTCACTTACCACCTTCTCCCACATGAGGAAGAGGTTACTTGTCAGTTGAGAAAGTGCAAGTTATTCCAATGGAATAGAAACCTCTGTGATGGAGAGTAGGAATTGGTAACTACTTTCCTTTGTGACTAGAAGAACACTGTACACTCTACTAGAAGGGTGAAAAGACCTGTGTATGCACAGAGCCATATTAATTGCCCCAGAACTTCACCTCACCAATCAAATACTTCTTCAGAATAAAACAGATTATTAATAGTACTCCCTTCTCAGATGTCACTTCTTCAAACCAATAACCCATCAGCTAGACCTCTGTCCACAATATGACTGTGCCATGGAAAAGCGTGTCCTGACATGGGGTGAGGTAGAAAACACCTTCTCATTCTCTCCATCCTTCAACACCATACTTTTGCTGTAAAATGAGGACAGGGCAACTGGGAAGAAGGCAACAAATCATATCTAATCTGGCACAACACTTCACCTCTTGCCTGAGAAGTGAGCATGTGTACATCACCAGCTGGGGGTGTCAAGTTCAGTAGATAGGATTCTCAATTTACAGGCAGAACAGCTTGATTTAAGTCTGTTGGCTCATGGCTTCAAAACGCAAACGAGTTACTGCAGGGTAACATGCTACTGCATATCGGCAGCTTCACAGTAGCTGCCTGAGTGTGTGTATATAGCTCACAGCAAATGTGAGATCATTTAAGATATCTCAGATCTTCACGGTTCAGAATGACGAGAGATGCTGTTTCTGACTCTGTGGTTGGTGAGTACATTTACTTGGGAAGCACAGATGTAGTTACTAATTCTTCCTCCTACCTACTTTTGAGCAGGTCCAGGTATATTCTTGGATCTGAGAAACCAACTCATCTCCAAAAATAAAGTTCTCTTAATCTTGGAAGAAGACCTATATCACAGGATATATCAATCAAGGCCTCTCAAAGAAATGCGCATATGTGCATTTACCCTAGATTCTGGAGTTCTCGTATCACTGATAGCGAAAGAGTAAGTCAGAAGAACTGAAAGAGGATTTCATCATCATTTTCTTTTATCAGGATAGTAGTCAATTTTATATCAATGCTGTGATAATAGCTCACTTAACTCAAGCTTTGAGTTGGCTACATTTGCTTTCCTTTTCTTATTCTTTTACTTGCTGTTCAGGAGCATTAACACCAGGAGAAATATAGCACTCAGGTCTATAAACAGAGGTAAGAAAAAAGCTCAAGGAGTTAGCATGGGCTTGTTGAGTATTCTTAAAGGATTAGTATTGTGTGAACAATTAATGGGTTCACTGCAGAACAGAACTGATCCAAGGTTACATTCTGACATCATTGTTATTGGTTCTAGCAAATTATTGGATACTGAGGAAAGAATAGTAATTTGCAACAATTTACTTCTTATTGATGTTTTAAATTGTGTGTAACTCCTGCATAGAGAGAGCAATACACAAGGTAAGGAGGCACTAATTATTCCATTGCAGTCTCTTTAACAGAAATATCTTTTCTCATTGTAGAAAAAAGGACAAAAAAAAATTAAAAGTGGTTTTCCTATGACAGAAACTTTATAGCATTAATATAGCTACATGAATGGAAGAATTAAAAGGATCAAATAAAGATGTTGATTCTTGCTTATTTGAGTATAAATACAGACTAACCAATCCATACTGTCTTCATGTGCTTTATTTTTGATATATACTAGCTAATGAGTAGGCAGAATGGGTTACACTTTTCAGTTTCATCAGATTAGGGGTGAGATAAAGGTTTATGTGTTAGAAAGGGCAGACCATCACCACCTGTCATGGTAAGTGTCTGCTACAGATGGATAAAGTGTAGAATACCTTTACACAACAGGGAGCAGCCTCTTGATTGCAGGTTCTGGTATTCATGGGGAACCTTAAACACCCCATTGTCTTCTGGAAAGGTAATATAGCTGGCCAGAGGCAGCCCAGGAGGCTCCCAGGGTGTGTCAAAGACAGTTTCTTGCTGCAGGTGATAGATGTGCTAATGCCCATCAGGTATTCTGCTGGATCTGTTACTCATAAACAAGGAAGACATGAAGATTGAAGGTGACTTCAATCAGTGAAGCAGCAGCAGAGACTGTAGACTTTAAAATCCCGAGAGAAACTGCAAGCCAAATAATTGAAAAATATGGACTCCAGCATCCAGTCTCGTGTTTTTTTGAGGAATCTTCTTGGCAGAATTCCATGAAAAACTTCTTTGGAGGGCAAAGGGGCCAGGACAGCCAGTTGATCTTCAAGGACAGTCTCATTTGAGTGCCAAAATGGCCCATCCTGGTGTGCAGGACATTACCCTAGTGCAGCAGAAGGCTGTCTAGATGAACAGGGAACTCTGAACTAACTTCGAATGCAACAGGAAAAAAAAAAAAAAAAAAAAAAAAAGGAGGGGGATGCACATAAGGTGGAAGCAGATAAAGGATAAAGGCTGCCTAGAATAAGTACAGAGGCATTGCTCAAGCATGCAGGGATGGAGTTAGAAAAGCTGAAACTCAGCTGGAAACGAATCTAGAGAGGGATATCATGTGCATGAAAAAGAGCTTCTAAAATTATATCACCAGCAAAATAAAACTAAGGAGAGTGTGAGCACAGTGGTCCTCACTGCTCAATGGAGCAGGGGACCTAGTGAGTAGAAAAGATCATGGATAAAGTCAAGGTATTGAAAGTAGTTCCTCCCTCAGTTATTACTGGTAAGATCTGTCTTCTGGTCTCCCAGGTCCAAAATCTGCAGACAGAAATACAAGCATATGCAGTATATAAGTTTTGAACAGTCAGGTAAATCCCTTCAAGAAATGCAAAAGCAACTGGGCATGAATATGCCAGCCGGGCAGTTTACACACAATGCATTGAATACTGTGTGATCCACCAGATTTACAGCACTGTACAGCAAAGGAACTGCATCACCACAGCCTGGATAAACTCAGTGCTTCAGAAGAACATTTGTTGCATATGGCTATGCAAAAGGAATTTGTTCAGCCTACTAGAAATCTTAAATAAACTCTGGCAAACTTGCCTTACTGTCCTTCAGTAGAAGGATGGGATTAAATTGCCCAAACACAGACATCTAATACCATTTGAGATACTTTAAGCTGTTCGAAATATCTACACTGGGTTGGCAGATATGACACACCACTTTAGATAAACCTATGTCCCTCTGAAGGTCAGACTGAGTACTTCAGGGACTCTAACATTACACTAGATAGCATTTAAGATGTTTAGGTAAACTAATCCAGCCCTTTTGTACTTAGTTTTCAAGCCAAAAGACATAGGCTCTGCTCTGCCCACTTCACATTACTGTAGTAAGAATATTATAATACCACCTTTCTGGTTTCCTTAAAGTGTAATTGAAGATATACATTAGGAACATTACTGTCAATAAGTACTACTAAGATAAATATAAAAAAGGCTTGGGAAAAAACTTTAGCCCTAAGGGTCTTTCTTAACAAGTCAACCAGCTGCCAATTTTGAAATTCTTCAGTATGCATTTTTCTCTTCAAGCATAGATATTTTCTTTAGGAAAACTTGCCACCTTATCTACTTCCCAAGACCAAAAGTAATCCACTTGAAAATGTGGATGTTACACCTTTGAGTTCTTATGTGACAAGTTCCAAGTTGTAACATGCTTATATTGTACCTTTGCAAGCACTTTGAGCTACACATGAAAAACTAGGCTCTGCATTAGACGAATGCTCCCATGCTATATTTGAGAATGAGACATCTGTGGAGGAATTACAGGCATTTTTGATGCTGAATTTTTAAGCTCTTGTTTCCAGGGCTTTAAAAAATGTGTTTCAGCACCTGGATGTGAGATATCTTTTGAAATCCATCAAGGATCTTGTTACCTGCTAGGCTTAATTTCAGAATCTGAGGACATCATTAAGGGAAAATCTGTTTTCTTGTTCATATGTGCACTAACTTTCAGTAATTTCATCAAAAGCAGCTGCCACATTTTATGAGCACTTATTTCCCAAGCCTGAAAAATATTTCTGATCTTTGCCCCCCTACTTAAAGAGGACTCTCTATCTACCAATCTATATCGTTCCACTCCTTTCTGAAGGCTTACTTGTTTTCTGATATCAAAGATTTGGTGGTAATGAAACTCAGGAAAAATCAGATCATGCCAGTTCAGGATGTCTTGTCTCTTATCAGAGTAACCAGTGAAAGAATGCTTCTGCCTCCAGTTACATTGGAAATAAAAACAGCCAAGTCCATTTGGAAACAGCTGATGTTAAAACTTCTCTTATTCTTCAAGCTTTCCGTGCTCAAAGTGGCACCAAAAGCTGTAGGTAACTGCTGGAGATCTTGCTTTCAACAGAGAAATAGTAAACAGAAGGCTGCTCTGTTCTTTGTCTCATACACCATAGAGTTTGACTGTCACCCAGATTCAGAATTAGATTTCTTCCTTTACTTGGAGCATCTTTGACTCTCTTATCCAGCGTAACATTGTCCAAATGAGACTTGCCTTATCCCGTACCCCTGGGGTAGGTACTCACACTGTTGCCAGAATATTGTTAACTTATTCAGGTATAGTTTATCTGGATAATGTACACAGGATGACATTGTTTTTAGAGGACTTAAAAATATTTTGCAAGCTAACAAGACTGTTAAAGAAAACAAAAATAGAAACCACAATGCAGATGATTCCAATATAAAGCAATTTTTAAGACAGATTATTATTTTTTTTTTAACCTGGATCAGAAAAACCTACTGTGAAGTGTATTTGTGAAAATAGAGAACTATCCATGTAAGCTTGCTTTCACTTGAAATCCATGGAAAACATATATGGTTGTGATTGTTCTGTAAAGTCATAACTATTTACTTAAAGGAGAAGAGGAAACATTTTTAATGTCTAAGAGAACCATGAACAAATTCCTCATGGTAGGAAATGCACATTTATCTTCTTTTACTCTTCCCTGCTTCTCCACATCTAGGAAAAAAAAAATAGTTATGACACTCACAGCAGTATTTGATATACAAAGTCCTTCTTAGACTTGTTTTAGAGAGGTCCAACACTTTTAGAATTATTTTTCAAGTAAGACCAACTAATTCACCTTATGATGAATATTTTTCAATAAAACTTAAAGACTGTTGTATTAGCAGTTTAGGCTTGAGGTTTTTTTTTAGATGTACAGTAGGAGTTAGACATTTGATTCACATTTAAAAATCAGCAATAAGTTCTCCAATGAAAATGCCACTATTAGAGCCAAATAACGGCAAACGTGTCAACACAGACAGATGTAAGGGTACAGCCAATGTCATCTAAGCATGTTCATAATACCAAGCACATATTTAAGCACTTTTCTGAAATACCACAGAAATTTTTCATGTTTTGCTCACTGCCAAGATTATAAATTTTGGAAAATTTTGTAATATCTGAGGAATTCCCACAAAAAAATGGAACTCACAGAAGTAACTTCTAAGTCAGGGTGATTCGCTGGTGAGTAACAAATTACAGAGGAGCTATAAACAATGCAAAGTAACTCTGGAATATCGATATTGCTTTTAAGCATGGTATTGAAAGCTGAAAAAACCTCCTAGACCTATAAAACAGTTATAGCAACAGAACATAATGTTAATGAAACCTCCTGTCTCAGACAAAAGGATTGTGAGTTCAGTCACTAAGAAAATATAAGACATAATACACAAAAAACACAGGGTAACTGCTGAAGGAGATGATAGAGTTACTTAAAAAAAAAAAAAAATGTACACAAATCCTAAGCTCACCATCCTTTCTATAACATAGTCATTAAGGGAAGAAACACTGTTAGAAATATTATTGGTCAGAACTGTTGCAAAAGTGTTGCTGTAACATTATGTATATATCAAGACAGGTATAAACTCACATCATATTAGGCAAATATAATTGAAAATGGAAAACTTGTAAATTTGGTACTGTAGAAATGAGATTTAGATGTGATGTCTTTTCCTTTCAGCTCAGTCCCACTAACGTTTGACAAATCATTTCAGCTCACTGGTCTCTGCTTCTCAAGCTATAATATAGAAATACCGATATTTATCTTTCTTTGTAAATCACACAAGCATGAGTAGATGAAAACTTTACCCATGTCTGAGTTAAAGAATTCCTTCTTAGCAGAGCTAGAAGACTGAACCTTTGGATTCCAGTTCTGGACAACTACTTGCAAACACACACAGTAACATGTTACAACCCATGATTTAAGGGGTCTGTTCTTCTCAAGACCTAGTCCTCCTCAGAAAAAAAAAAAAAAAGCAAGCACAGAAAACACTAACAGGACCAATACCTACCTATAGGACTGTAAAGTACATCTGAGCTGCACATTTCACCAAGTTGAAAGTCCTAGAGGGAAGAGGGGCCCAAGAAAGCTGGTTAATATTCAAGGATCAGCTCCTCCCAGCTCAGGAACGATGCATCCCAGCAAAGAGGAAGTCAGGCAAAAATGCCAGGAGGCCTCCATGGATGAACAATGAGCTCCTAGGCAAGCTCAAGCAGAAAAAGGGAGCCTACAGAGGGTGGAAGAAAAGACAGGTAGATTGGGAGGAATACAGAGAAATTGTCCAGGTTTTATTGTTAGCAAAGCCAAAGCCCTGATGGAATTAAACCTGGCTGGGGATGTCAAGGGCAACAAGAAAGCCTTTTATAGGTATGTCAATGATAAAAGGAGGACCAGGGAGAATGTGGGACCTCTCCAGATGCAAGCAGGAGACCTGGTTACCCAGGACATGGAGAAAGCCAAGGAGCTTAACCACATTTTTGTCTCAGTCTTCAACAGCAAGTGCACTAGCCACACCACCCACGTTGGGAGTCCCCAGGACATGGACTGGAAGAGCAAAGAACCACCCACTGTAGCAGAAGACCAGGTTCAAGAGTATCTAAGGAACCTGAAGGTGCACAGGTCCATGAGTCCTGATGAGAAGCATCCACAGGTCCTGAGGGAACTGGTGGTTGAAGTTGCCAAACCACTCTCCATCATATTTGAAAGGTCATGGCAGTCTGGTGAGGTTCCCACTGACTGGAGAAGGGGCAACATCATCCCCATTTTTAGAAAGGGAAAAAAGGAGGACCCAGGCAACTACAGGCCAGTCAGTCTCACCTCTGTGCCTGACAAGATGATGGAGCAGATCCTCCTTGAAACCATGCTAAGGCACATGGATAACAAGGAGGAGATTGGGGACAGCCAACATGGCTTCACCAGGGGCAAATCGTGCCTGAAACTTGGTAGCCTTCTATGACAGGGTTACAGCATTGGTGGACAGAGGGCAGCTGACTGTCATCCTCTGCCTGGACTTGTGCAAGGCTTTCGACACTGTACCACATGACATTCTGGTATCTAAACTGGAGGGACATGGATTTGACAGATGGACAACTCATTGGATAAGGAACTGGCTGGATGGGCGCACCCCAAGAGGTGTCATCAAGGGATCGATGTCCAGGTGGAGACCAGTGACGAGTGGTGTTCCTTGGGGGTCAGTACTGGGGCCGGTGTAGTTTAACATATTTGTCGGTGACATGGACAGTGGGACTGAGTGCACCCTCAGCAGGTTTGCCAATGACACCAAGCACACAACCACTAGCATCCTCAAACCAATTGGTGATCATCCTTTTACCTTAAAGATGGAATAATCAGAAACTTTAAAAAAAATTAACTTTTAACATAAAAGAAATGTAATACTATCTAGCACCTTTACGTTACATGAAAAGCCTTGTCTACAAAACTATGCAGCAGCACTGGCCAACTACTGGTGGTTAAAAAGTCAGGGCGTAGCGAGACCCTTCAGAATATTCACAGAAAATAATTTTACTGTATGATTTTCCTATTATATATCAAGATATATACTATCAAGATCCCCCCCCAGTCACTATGAAAAACAAAAAGAGAAAGGCTCAATATCAACAAATTCTTGAAGGAATATTATACTCTTTATATAGCAAATAGCACAAGTTTTGTCAGCCTTTGACAGATTTAACTCGTGTGATCAGCATTTTCACATGGCAGATGCTAAAATCTGCGATTTTCATATTGGCAGTCCTACAGTTCTTCTGCAGCAGCCTTCTCATCTCATATGTATTCTTCCCATACACATATATGGTTACATTTTTTCCCATTGAGCCACTATAAGCTTTCTAGTCACCATCTAGAAATATTAGGTTTGCCAATCTTTATTTTTCTTAATCCCCTAGTGAGGTGTGATCTAGTCATCTGGCTTTTGTTTGAGCTTCCTCAAGACTTATTCAGACTAAATCTTTTGTGTGAATTACCTGCAGGAGTTAGATAAGCAAGATGTATCTTTTTCATTGGTGCAGGGAAGTTTGAAAGTATATTCCTGACATAAAGCATTACTGATAGATTAACAATATAAGAATTATAAAAGTCATTAATATTGTTAATGATGCTTAATTACATAATGGAATGCCTGTTACATGATTCTTTAAGTGTCTCAGCATTTCCATGCATTATTGATAGCCAATTAGTTTAGAGACAAAAGAGCTGGGAGAACTATTTGCAGCAAACAATTTGTTTGATAAATTTAGCCTCCCTTTCTGTTTTTGAATTACCTATAAACAGGCTTTGATTTTTACAAATGCCATTGTTAGTCCAATAAATCTTTTAAGCAAGGGTGCAAACTCTGATTGCAAACTCTGATTGCAAACTTTTTTACATAGTATTGCTTTCTAAGAATGAGTTATTCTTATTTCTCCAAAACAATATTTCTCTCTTCAGTCTGGTATCATACTCTGTTCCTTCACTGGATGGATACTAAACTCAGACTCCTCTTGATTCCTCCTCCTCCTCCTTCAAGATTGGACTCATTCAGCCTGGGACAGTCTTAGAGCTCAACCTTACACTGGATTTGTCCTCCAGGTTGCTTTATCCAAAACAGCATGAAAAACAAAAGGTGTTATCCTATGATACAAATAGAATGCATTTGACCAACAGCCAGAATCCAAACAATAGAAGTCATGTCTCTCCATCATTTTACTCTAACCACAAGCTATACATTTTACCACTTAGTTTGCTATTTCCTGTCATGTCCCCCTCCAATAAGTTTTTAATTGCTCAGTTTACTTACATACTAAATGCAGACATCTTTCCATGATTTACAGCATCATGCATCTAGTTCTGTAAAAACTCTTTGTTTGGAGATACTAATGTCATCACACACCAAATATGGTGTGTGCACATCAGTCCTTTGAGAGACTACAAAAGTCCTGTTCATTAGTCTAAAAAGTGATTGTTTATCAGTCATATTATTAAGTTTATATGACTTACACAACTACAAAAACTAGAGCAAATATTTTCTAGTCTTTCAGAAGACTGTTTTAACGAAGAGGTATTTATCAGTTCAGCTTCAGTTGGTGGAATTAGGCTCAGATGCCCAACACAGTCACTTTTCACTGGGTTAAACTAAATTTTCTTTTAAGGACAGACAGATCTGGTAGACTAGGACCTAGCAGATTTTTTCTTTTCTTTTCTGGCAGATGTGGCTGCTATTCTTCACAGCTCCCAGGCAGAGTGGCAGAGCATGTATTCCCAGTAGGCAGGTACACACACTGAAGACATGGTCAGTTGGATTTTGAGTATCTCCAAGGATGAAGACTCTACACTACCTCTCAGCAACTTGTTCCACTGTTTGACCACTTGTGCAGTATAAAAAAATAAAAAAATAAAAAAAAAATAAAAAAGAATATTATTCTTATGTTACAAAGAAGATTCTGTATTTAATTGTGTGCCCATTGCCTCTTGTCTTTTATTTAGGAGCCATTAACATTGTTAACATCCCCCTCGGACTTCTCTGTTCCAGGCTTATAGCCCCAGCCCTCGCAGCCTCTCCTTGCATGTCAGATGTTCCAGTCCCTTCATCATTTTCATGGTCTTGTTCTGGACTCAGTCCAGTATGTCTGTGTCTCTCTTGTACTGGGGAGCCCAGAAATGGACACAGCACTAAATGCTGCCTCACCAGTGCTGAGTAAAGAAGGATCACCTCCTTTGACCTGGTGGCGCTCCCCCTAATGCACCCCATTAAGCTCTTGGCCTTCTTTGCCACAAGAACGTCCTGATGGCTCACAGTTAACTTTTTGTCCCCCAGGACCCCATGGACTTTTCTGTAAAGCCACTTTCCATGTTGTCATTCCCAGTCTTTCCTGGTGTGTGGGATTATTCATCCACAGATGCAGGGTTTGTCATTTCCCCTTTATCAAACTCCATGAAATTCATCCAAAATCCATTAAGGGATAATATTACACTAAAATGATGAATAGAAACTCAACCAGTGTCCTTTGGCCATAGCTACATTCAAAATCTGTCCTCTCTGCCTGAGATGAGCTGCAAATTGCCTGGATGTTTGATCTTTCACAATGTGTGGGTGGTGTCAACAGATTTACCTAGGCTGGTTGTGCTGGGAAGGCTCTTTGTGCTGGGAAGGCTCTTAAGCAGTCTGGATGTTGGGTCGTTGTGGAGTTGGCTTATTACAGTAACTTTAGAGAAATTAATCTAATACTGTTATCTTTAAAATAGTCTCTATGACTGTTTTCTGTAAAGTTTGTTTCAGGACTAAAGTATAGCTCATTCTTAATTCTGATAGATAAAAATGGTTGATTTAAAGAGAAAATACAAAAATGAATGAGCTTTTAAAAAACTACCAATTCAATTTTGTTCTCAAGTTACACATCAAATATTCTGTTTTTTAGAAAAATGTACCAGATTAAGAACTAATTAATTAAAATTAAGATAATTTTAATTTTTTTCCAAGATCTCCCCCAAACTAGTTGAGATGTGTTTACTAAAATTCTAAAAGTTATTGCAATGTCTATGAATAATATCTAAATAATACCCATGTAATCAGCTTGAAGGAGGATGAATAAGAGAAATTAAAAAAAATAACTTAGGTGTATGTATTACAATATGTCCTTCAGAGATTTTCAAGAGCAGATCTGCTACTAAGTAAGCTCTGTAATATCCAACAAGTGTTTCAGAATGAAGTATCTTATATTTCCTTCTCCATGAAGGAGAGTGATTGCAGCAGGCACAAAAAGTAGTGTTAATCAGAAGTCTATATCACTGAAACTTTAGTTATCTTCCCCCCTCAAACCCCTTATTGCAGCTTGAAATTTCAAGTGACAGCCAATTTATGTGTAGCTTCACCTTACAGTTTCCAAAAATTACAAACTACTGTTTAGATTTATTTGCTAAGTCATGTAGCAGAACATTGTACAAGACTGTCTGTAAAAGTAGACTAAAAGAGAGAATAGGGTCTTAACTGAGTGATTTTAATTTTTTTTTTTTTTTTTTTTTTAAAATTTTAGGTAGTGAACATAGCTCTGAGATTTTATCACAGCAACTGATAACTCCACTTACAAATTTCTGAAAATGTTAAAATTTTGGTGCACCATAATCTAAATATTGTCTTTAAGACAGGGAAAGTTCTGTGCTCATCTCTCACAGGCACGGATGAAAGAGAAGGAAACACTCCAAGCCCTAAAAATTTCACAAAACATAACTCACCTTGCCCTGCAATGGTTCAAACCATAACAGAAGAGAATAAAAGACAGTCTCAGACACTGTAGTAACCATTCAGCATAGGCATTCACACCTACTGAAAATAAGCCCCATTTACAAATCCATTGAAGCCTCTGTACCGATTTTGTGAGTTGATGAGGTCATCAGGATTTGGTGAAACAACTGCTTTATCCCCTTTCAAGAAGAAGTATGTTGCTCTTTATAAACTAAAGGTGGGAAATAGAACAGCAACAGGGAGAATAAGATCCTGAGCAAACGGTGACGTATATAATGTCAGCACCATTAGCTTTACCTGACATCTTTTATTCAGTGCACACGTTGTTGATTGACAGAGACCCAACATGTGGATTCACGCTGTTTAATTGTTAAGTCAATGCCTAAAAAGGTTACTGCCATCCATGATTTGATTGTTGATGAGGTTCCTGACTTTGCATATATTACCAAGGTCTGGCTGGATGACTTGGTAAAACTGTTATTGGTCCAGGTGTTTTCTTTTAAATCTTAGCTCATCAAAATTTGAGAAATGGCTAAAGCAGTGATACTACGAGGCTTTTAATAGAGCAGATAAAGCGGTAACAGAAGATAGAACTCAGCAAAACTCAGGCAAGGTAAGATGCGTGCTTTTAATGCTAAAGAAAATTTATCCTAGGGGCACTCTGAAGAGTAACAACTATCAGACTAACTTAACGTACCATTGACAGTCCCACAAAAAGCATTCTCAAAGCTGTCCATAAAACAATAGCAATCAATGAGCACAATATATTCCAGCACCACAAACAGAAAAAAAAAAAAAACTGTTGCTTAGAATGAGATGCAATGTTATGTGGTTTTAAAATACAATTGGTGATCCTAGGCAAAACCCTCCTCTTCCCTTCTAGAAGCAATTACTAAAGTGTAAGGCTTAAATTCAGCAATTGACTTTTTCTCTGCAAAATAACTAAGGTCAGGACTAATGCAATAGTTTTACACTACAGCAAATTCAGATGAGTTAATGTAAAGTTAGGAATCTAGATACTTGGTTTGACTTAGGAATTAACTATTTTCAAAAGTGTTAATTTGATTCCAGTTGTATTTAAGGGACAGATCAGATGAAGGATTTAGGATAAATCTTCTTGATATAAAGCTGGTTCATGGAGAGATATCAGAGCTAGGGCTAAACAGGCTATCTCAGGTATCAGAAGACATATAGTCCTGTTAGGTCAAGGTCCCACCTGAGCTGTATTACACTGACTCACCACAGGTGCTTGATTGGTAGTTCTGGACCCTGGTGATATTAATTTGCATAAATCCTGCTTAATTTGCTAAAATTTTGCTTGAGGTACAGGTGTATGTAGAGTTAAGCATTTTGTTGAACAACAATAGGTTTAAACATGCTTATATCATGTTAATTCCCATGAAACATATTCATTAAAATGCTTATGAACAATTAGCTTCTGTATTGAGTAGACATTATCTGATAACTGTGCTACATTTGAGCACTGCACATGCATGTGTCATAGTACATGTTTGGCAACGGTTACCATGGGACGGTACATATACACTGGGAAACTGAAAGAACAATTAATATCATACAGCAGAATATTCAGAATATTATTTATTGCTAAGTGTTCTTATTGTTGCTGTTGCCTAACTTTTTTGCTGTTTTTTCTATCCTTTCTTACTTCTTTTTTTTTTTTAAAAAAAACAAAAAAAAAACAAAAACAAAACAAAACAAAAAAAAATTCAAAAAAAAGCCAGAAAAGTTAAACTGCCCATGAAGCAGTGCTCTCCCGTGCTTATCCTTTTGCTCTGAGGCACTTCTGGGCTTGTTGCTGTCCTTCTTGCTGTAACCCTAGGTTTGACTGTGGTTGCATAATTGTTCTAGCTTGTGAGCTTCAAGGTCAACCACAAGTCAGCTCAAACTTACCAACATTTACTTGCTATGAAACAGAAAAAGAATTTTAAAATCACACAAGTAATATTTTGCCCTTTCTGGGAGTGGTGGGCAATTCTTTTTTCTATTATATTTAATACTCATAGAAGACAAGTTCTATGGACTAAGCAATCTGTTCAGAAACTGTCAAAATGTCTATGTTCCTGAAGTTATTCAGCCTTCCTGTTACCTGAAAAGTATTGGCCAACTGGTATTTTTCAGTTAAATCCTTCAGGCAACAAACTGCCTGGAGACACCCCTGAGAGTCTCCTGAGAATGCAGCCTCACCACTTGTGTATACCAGGAACTGCTGAGAGCAGAATAGTTCAGATAAACAGAAAACAGTAGAAGGAAAAGATCTTTAAATTGCATTGCTGACTATATTTTCCTCTTCTTAAATTACAAATTCTACCCATTTCCTTCAAAATACATGCTTAACAAATTGAAAGCCATTTTATGCTGGAAATAGCATTCAACACATAGAACTTGAGGGTGCACATTTGCCCAAATTTATGCAAGTAAATGTGAGGAACTTAATCTTCTTCAAAATGCTTTTATAT
>KL282035.1:425-29863 GCA_000699545.1 Podiceps cristatus
TCACCATAATGGAACACTGGAAGTCTGTTTTAATGTAAATTTCCCATTTTCATTCTTCTTAAGTTTCAAGATGATACCTGAGATTCAGTTATGTCAGTATGGTTTTGAATACTGTCATGTTGTCACTTCTATAGTAAAATCCTTCTGAAAGGCTATTAGCAAGCTGCAGCAAGATTATTTTTAGAATACTACTCATAATGCAATATAAGTTTTATATTGTGAGACAGGTCCACATCCTCAGTCAGAGTTACTCCGTGTTTTTTTCTATCAGTATACATAGTAATTTGGGGGTAGTTTCTATCAGGCTTAGTCTGGTACTGCTGTCACGTTTTCCAGGTGTTGCTAGCATGAACGCTTACCAAAAAGAGTAACTAGAAAAACCATGAATTTCCTATGGGAACATGAACCCAAAGGAGGTTTTCAACACATTCCACAAACTCAAATCATTATCATTAAATCGACTTGAGAGGATTAGAAACTGGAAAAAAAAGTCTCTCGACGCTCACCCAGAGTGTGATGCTAATGAATTCCTGTGGAGCTTGGCCCGATGCTACTCACAGTGAATCAGCGGTAAAAATCTGAGCTCAGTTCCTGTCCAGGAAAGGGCATTTCTCAACCTCAGGCCCACCCAGCTGAAGCTGACCCCTTGCCCCTTCCTTCTCCCCGGTGCTTCTGGTAGTGGCAGAACTTCCAGGTCTACTTTTTGGCACTGGTTCTCAGAATTCACCTACTTCAAAACACCTCTACTCTGATGTAAGGGGATTTCATAACGGTAAGAGACAGACCTCAGCTCTGTCTGGACAAACCTATTTGGCAGAACAGGAAATTCCCAGATGGTCAGGAGGAATTTTATAGGACTGGAGGGGTATGTTGCAAAATGCTAGCCTGGCACCCACGGAGACAGAAGCCTGCTATTTATAGAAAAGCAGAGGCAGAAAACAGATGGTGTGCTTCCTCACAATATGCTCTACAATAGCTGCATTGTGTCAGCATAAATTTGTGGGGTACCACATCAAGAACTGAGATGATAGTATGGTCTCTATCCCCAGCCAGTTCTTTCTTCTGCATGCCTAGAAAGATACCAGCTAATATCACGTGCAGTGGTGGTTTTATAATACCAAAAAAAGACCACTTTTAGAAAGTCCTGGAACAACACTATAAGTCAGAAATCATGTCAATGGCATCAGTGGAACAATGCCAATGTCAATCTGCTGCAGCTGAAAGAGGACTCAAGCCCAGTCTGTGAGAAGCTGACAAACTCAGATTTTTTTTTCTGTTCATTTGAGGATAGCATTCTGTGTACAGCTTTATTATGTGCACAGCTTTCATGTAGCACTCCCTAGGCCTGAAAGTGGGATGTACATCTCACGAGAAGAATTTTATAAAGACATTTTCTGTATTTTCTTCTTTGTTCATATAAAAACCCCCATAAATACAATTTTGCTTATCTTTTTTTTTCAGTACTCCTCTTTTTAATCCCTTCAAGCACCAAAGAAGAACTGAGATACCTGTTGAAACAGAAGCGCTCAAACTGATCAGGCAGATTATCTTAATTTAAACCTAGTCTTGGATTCTATCTGGCCTGTATCCTCAGGGGACATTTGAGTTTTTTCATGTTTCTTTTGCTGAAGCCAGTCAGGAAATGTTTTTATTTCTTTTTTTCTGAAATGTTTTAAAGTAGAAAAATCCTTTATGTTGACATTTTCTGCAGATTATTTGGACATTTCCATGAAATATTTGAGTGACAGAATTGCTATTTAACAGATGTAATCCAGTTAGAGACCTTGCAACCTGAGGGCTTGAGACCTCAGGTAAAAGTGGCCACATGGCAGAGGGCAATGACTGCAAACGTTGTGTTTTTCAGCCAAAAGGTTAGAATTCTTGGTTAAACAATGTCATCTGTGCCTTTTTTGAATCTATTTATTTATTTATAAATTAATCTTTTCTTTTTTAAAAAATCGAGTGTTTCATAAACTGAAAGAAATGTAAGTGGAAAACCTTTTTCTGCTGATAAAATCAGTAGACTGTCACAAAGTGACTGTCTTAGATCTGACTTGAATGAAAGTAGAATTGAGTTCCAGTATTATCTTGGGATATGAAGGAGAAGCCTAAATATAATATCCATGTACAGGCACAGTGGAGATGTTAGAAGAGGGATGCGCTGTAGTGGTGTCCTCCTGTTTGTCTGGGAGCAGTTCCTTCTGCAGTTCCTTTCTTTTTTTCCTGAAAAAGATAGAGAGAACATGCATGTGGAATGTTGTTGATATTGAAAGGATCATGCAAACTGTTCCCACTGAACTAGAGGCATCTGAGTTCAAAGACAACTATTCGTAACGTTTCTTCGACTGCCCTGGTTTTTGGTTTAATTAGGAAAAATACTTTTTAGTTAGCTAATTTAGTTCATGTTAAATGAAAAAAAAAAAAAAAGAATCATCAATCTGTATAAGAAAAAGCTCTTAATAACAATTATGTTGTGAAACAAAAAAGTAGATCCATGCTGAACACATGATAATATTTCACTGTTTTGTTTAGCGATATGCTAGAAGTGCATCTCTGGATGAATAAGAAAATTCAGATGTCTCTGATTCTTTTGCATAGTAACTCACATATTCTTTTCTTTCATTAAGTTTATAAATAAAAAATATCATAGAATCATAGAAAGGTCTGGGTTGGAAGGGACCCCAAGGATCATAGAGTTCCAACCCCCCTGCCACAGGCAGGGACACCAACCTCCAGGCCTGGACCTACACGAGGTTGCCCAGGGCCCCATCCAACCTGGCCTTGAACACCTCCAGGCATGGGGCATCCACCACCTCTCTGGGCAGCCTGTTCCAGCACCTCACCACTCTCTCTGTAAAAAACTTCCCCCTAATATCTAATTTAAACCTTCCTTCCTTCAGCTTCAATCCATTCCCCCTTGTCCTGTCATTTTCTACCCTTTTAAAAAGTTGGTTCCCCTCCTGTTTGTACGCTCCCTTCAGGTACTGGAAGGCTGCAATGAGGTCCCCCCGCAGCCTTCTCTTCTCTAGGCTGAACAAGTCCAGCTCCCTCAGCCTGTCTTCATAGGGGAGGTGCTTTATGCAAAATAATTGTTTATTAAAGATGTACTTTCCAAACAATATTTGACTAGTTTTGTCATCCTTTGGGATATCTTTTGTACATGGAAGAAAATAGTTTGCTCAATATTAAATCCAGAAGTTATTCTATAGTATTAATGCTTGCAAGCAATTAACGAAGGTTTTGAATATTTATTTTAATTACAGAGCACAGATAAACAGATCAGAATTAAACCACTTGTCCTTCTCAATTCATCACAACTGAATAATGTACATTAAGTACTACACGCAGTGGAGCAGGAACGTATCTGTTAGCACAGGTGAAATACAATTGTAGTAAAGATTTACAGGATTTTTAGCTTGGAACAAAATTTACAGAATTACTGACATACTTGGGAAGAAATTGTTATAATAATTATGTTTCAAATTATGAACAACAGCTTGCTTACATTTTCTGGTATAAATAAAGAATCTAGGAAGAAATCCTAGTTATAATGATGTCAAAGGCAGAATTTCAAGTAATTTCAGTGCAGTCAAGACTGGATAACAAACTCTGCTGGTTTAATTTCTGGCATTACAAAAGAAGTACCATTCATGCCATAAGTTCCATGCATATATCTATTGTAGCTCTCTAATGCTGATAGAAGCTCCATGCTTGCTTTATAGTCTTACATTCATTTTTTAAATAATGACAACCACTGATCATACTTCTATAACCTTTCTTATTCAGGATCTCAACATATTATATGGACATCAGTGAATAAAGCTTCATTGCTATCAGGAGGCTTGGTGGCGGCATTAATTTTGTTCTCATTATCCAGTGGAAAACCAAAGGTGCACAGGCATAGCTGATGTACCTTTAGACACATGGGAAATCTAAGCACAGCCAACAATAAAACAAGACTTGAGGCACCTTCAGTGTTTATATGATAGCTATCAAAATACTTCAAGCTAATACAAACAGGTAAATATCCAGCTTTCACTCAGGTTATTCATCTCATTGCTGTCCAAAAATTTTATTTTTTGTGGCAGTTACTGATGGGCTAATCTAATAGCTGCTCTAAATTGACACTGCTCAACCTAGATTAGTGGAATGGTGTTGATTTGAATCAGCTAGGCATCTGGATGACCCATGCTTGCATCAAAACCTCATTCTCAATGCATCAAAATCCATGCCTCCTTGATGAATTTGCCCGCTTTATTGGAATGAAAATTAAGCTGGCCAGACCTCCTGTGCACATCCATGTTAATTCATTTTCTCACTCGATTTCCAAAGTGGCCTCATCTTTTTTTTTTTTTTTTTCTTTCTTAAGAGACCAGCCCTGGTCATGCAAGCTGATGTGCAAAGGGGCAGTGATGCTATGCAGCAGTGTATTGCTCGCACCACCCATGGAAAAGCCAAACCATTTGACACTTACTTGTTGTTGTCAAATGAAGAGAGCCATTTCCTTTTCTCAGAAAGTAAAAAACTTTCCTGAACTGAAAAGATTTTGTTATGTTACAGCCCATTGCTTCCCATCTCTGCAGAGAAGGTATGGAAACATCTAACCAAACTAACATTTAAAATGAAAAGTAAATTCTGAAATTTGTTAAAAATGCCTTACTGTGTCCTGTATAATTTATTAGTAACAAAATCCCTCTCCACTGGGGTTAAATGTGATGAAAGGTAAAATACAGAGCATGTGCTGCCTTGTATGAATCATGTTAAAAACACATCCAAATGATTGATGAAATGTATAGACCCAATATTATTTTACATAAAGAATGTACATTAAGACCCTTTACTTAATCACCAGTAGGAAAATCACACGGCTTAACAGTAGTTTTGAAGCAATTTCTTGGTTTCCTTTTAATATGTCATTTGAAGTTTAGAGGCTCCTGTAAATGAAGAGCATAAAAGTGTGTTAAGAGAAAAATGTAAAATCTGACCTTCACAGATAGATACCCTTGAAATCAACAAGATAGGTAAGTGTTCAGTGTTATTGAAAATCTGTACATAGATTACATTTTCCAACTGGCGTTAAACCACAACAGTCCTTTTTGGTCCCCAACATGGGGCACAAAAGGTTGAGATAATACAGATCTGACCATGTTAAAGCAAATTTGTTACAAATATTCATTATATTAGTTTAATAGTTGCTGCTCACAACGTTGATTTACTTGTTCTCAAAGTTGTTGTGTTTGTTCTCAGTGGTGTGTTATGTAATGCCTTACTTGCCATATATGTTCCCTGTTGTGTTGTTTGTCATCTCTAGGAACTGGGTCAAGGTTATCATTTTGCTGTACTTTATAACACTGGCTTATGATATGATAAAATTAGTCATGAGACTAACCTGGTATTTATATTCAGCATTGCTGTCATTGCCTGTACTTTGGGAGCCCTCTTTCAGGAGCTATTAATAATTAAAATTCTTACTTTTTCTCCTTGGAAAGCTGATTTATGGGTGATACACCTTCCTTCATCTTCCCCTTCTCCTCCAGGCTAGGCACAATATTTCTTGAGAATGTTGAGTATCCTTGGGATATTCAAACCAGCATTCTCCTATTGCTATGTCTTCTGAATGCGGTTCAGGTCTTGTTTAGGGTTAAACTATTTAAAAATACCACCCAGAGATCAACCCTCATGATGAGCACTGTGGCTACTCCAACCCCAGCAACAGGCACTGCAACTGAACCTGAGTGAGCTGCGAGAAATGAGAAAAGATTTCAGTAATCGTCCAGGTGAACACATTGTTACCTGGCGGCTCTGATGCTGGGATAATGAGGCCAAACAGCCTGGAATTAGAGGGTAAGGAAGCTCAGCATCTGGGATCCCTTTCTAGGGAAAGGGGCATTGACAAAGTGATTGGAAAAGGGGCACAAGTCCTCAGCCTCTGGAGGTGACTCCTGTAAGGCGTGAAGGAAAGGTATCCTTCCAAAGATGTTATATGTCATCCAGGGAAATGGAACACCACAGAGAGAGGTATTCAGTACCGGAGGGAATTAGACATGCTGGAGGTGATATATGATGACCTGGACAATGAGCAGTCATCCAAAGATCCAGATGAAGTCAGGTGCACACAACCCATGTGGAGGAAGTTTGTATGGAGTGCACCATCATTGTATGCAAACTCATTGGTACTAATGACCTGGAAAGACTGAGAGGGACAAACCGTGGATGAATTGTCCGGTCAACTCTGGCAATATGAACAGAGTCTTTCTTCCTCCCTATGGGCCTGTGTCTCAATTCCAAAGAAACTACCAGACTTGCTAGCCAAAAAACTATCCTTGAAACTGTCCTGGAAGTTCTAGCAATTCAAAGAGGATACATTCTTCTCCCCACCCATACGAACCAGTATCTCAGCTATTAGGAGTAAGTGTTCCTCTGCTCAGAAGTGAAGACAGAGAAGGCACACATCACAGGCCACCCTGTGATTTCACCTGTGTGACCATGGAGAGGACATGAGGAAGTGAGATGGAAAATCTACCTCAACCCTAGAGCCACATGAGTTGCAAGGAAAAACAATCACAAAAGGAGGTTTGAGTTCTTCCAGGAAAATTGCTGCTCCAGTTTCCATTGGGCAGTTCTGCAGACAGAGAAGGGCTGATCTTACTTCTAATCCTCTTGAAAGGACTCCTGATTTATATTGACAGAAAGAGAGTAACAAATACTATGACCAGGACTAAAGGCAGGTTCCACAGGCAGGTGGAGGAAAAGGACAACCAATTTTACTGGATTGTGTGCATTCAATGGCCTGGCATATCAGACCCACAGGAGCATAAGGCTCTAGTGGACAACAGTGCACAGTGCACCCTAATGCCATTCAAGCTATAAAGGGGCAAAACCCATCTGTATTTCTGGAGCAACAGGGGGACCCCAACAGCTAACTATTGAAGTCGGAGTCTAACCAGAAATGAGCAGCAAAAACACCCCATTGTGACTGGCTGAGAAGCCCCATGCCTCCTTGACATAGACTGCCTCACGAGAGGGTATTTCAAGGACCAAAAAAGGTTTTGGTGAGCTTTTGCTATAGCTGCCTTGGAGATGAAGGAAATTAAGCAGCTGTCCACTGTGCCCAGTCTCTCAAAGGACCCTTCTGTTGTGGAGTTGCTGAGGATTGAAGAACAACAAGTGCTGATCGCTACTGCAATGGTGCACCAGTGGCAATATTGCACAAACTGAGACTCCCTGATCCTCATTCATAAGCTGATTTGTCAACTGGAGAGCCAGGGAGTGATCAGCAAGATTCAGTCACCTTTTAATAGTCCCATATGGACAGTGTGAAAATCTAACGGAGAATGGAGGTTAACAGTAGACTATCATGGCCTGAATGAAGCTATGCCACTGCTGAGTGCTGCTGTGCTAGAACTTCAATACAAACTGGAATCAAAGTCAGCCAAGTAGTATGTCACAATTTGCATTGCTGATGCATGCTTCTCAATCCCTTTGGAAGCAGAGTTCAGGCCACAGTTTGCTTTCACTTGGAGGGGCATCCAGTACACCTGGAACCGACTGCCCCAGGGCTGGAAACACAGCCCCACCATCTGCCATGGACTGATCCAGACTGCAATGGAACGGGGTGAAGCTCCGGAACACCTACGATATATTGATGACAATATTGTATGTGGCAACACAGCAGAAGAGGTTTTTGAGAAAGAAATAGTCCAAATCCTTCTGAAGGCCAGTTTTGCCATAAAACCAAATCAAAGGCCCTGTACAAGAGATCCAGTTTTTAGGAATAAAATAGGAAGATGGACACCATCAGATCCTGATGGATGTGATCAACAAAATAACAGCTGTGTCTCCACCAACTAAAAAAAAAAAAAAAAAGGAAACCCAGGCTTTCTGAGGAGTTGTGTGTTTCTGGAGAATGCAAATTCCAAATTACAGTCTGACTGTAAGCCTTCTCTATGAAGTGCCTCAGAAGAAGAACGATTTCAAATGGGGCCCTGAACAACAACAAGCTTTTGAATGAATTAAAGAGGATTATTATTGCAGCATCCCTAGGACCAGTTTGGGCAGGGCAAGATATAAAAAATGTGCTCTGCCCCACAGCCAGGGAGAATGGCCCTACCTGGAGCCTCTGGCAGAAAGCACCAGGGGAGACTCAAGGTTGACCCCTGGGGTTTTGGAGCCAGGGATATAGGGAATCTGAGACCCACTACACTCCAACTGAAAAACAGATACTGGCAGCGTATGAAGGGGTTCATCCTGCTTCAGAGGTGATTGGTACTGAAGCACAGCTCCTCCTGGCACCCCAGCTGCCATTGCTGCTCTGAATGTTCAAAGGATGGTCCCCTCTACACATCATGCAACTGATGCCACATGGAGTAAGTAGGTCACACTGATCACACAGTGGGCTCGAATAGGAAACCCCAGTCACCCAGGAATCCTAGAAGTGATCTTGCACTGACCAGAAAACAAAGATTTCAGAATGTCAACAGAGGAGGAGGTGACATGCTGAAGACAACCCACTATATAATAAACTGCCAGAAATGAGAAGTTATATGCCTTGTTCACTGCTGGGTCCTGTCACATTGTGGAAGAGCATTACAGGAGGAAGGCTGCTGTATGGAGTCCTATACAACAAGTCACAGAAACTACTGAAGGAGAAGGTGAATTGAGGCAATTTGTGGAAGTGAAAGATATAGAGTTAGCTTTAGATGCTGCTGAACAAGAAAACTGGATATTGCTGTATCTATATACTGACTCATGGACGGTTGCAAATGCTCTGTGGTACTTGGTTTCCAGCTAGGGTTAAACCACAGCAGAAAGGTGCCCCACTGGGCAGAGAAGGACTTGTGATGTTATGGGTGATGTGATGTTTGGAGGTCCTCTTGGGCATAGCAATCACAAAATGATAGAATTTTTGATTCTTGGAGAAGTAGGGAGGCGCGTCACCAGAACTGTCATCTTGGATTACTGGAGGGCAGACTTTGGCCTGTTTAGGAGCCTGGTTGACAGAGTCCCTTGAGGGGCAGCCCTGAAGGGCAAAGCAGTCCAGGAAGACTGGACATTCTTCAAGAAGGAAATCTTAAAGGCACAGGATCAGGCAATCCCCATGTGCCAAAAGATGAGTCAGTGGGGAATAAGACTGTCCTGACTGAACAGAGAGCTTTGGTCAGCACTCAGGAAAAAAAGGAGAGTTTATGACTTTTGGAAGAAGGTACAGGCAACTCAGGAGGACTACAAGGATGTCATGAGGTTATGCAGGGAGAAAATTACAAGCACCAAAGCCCAACTAGAACTTAATCTGGCTACTACTGTAAAAGACAATAAAAAATGTTTTTATAAATACATCAGCAACAAAAGAAGAGCTAAGGAGAATTTCCTTTATTGGATGTGAGGGGAAACATAGTGGAAAAGGCTGAGGCACTTAATGCCTTCTTTGCATCAGTCTTCAATAGTAAGACCAGTTGTTCTCTGGGCACCCAGCCCCCTGAGCTGGAAGACAAGGACAGGGAGCAGAATGAAGCCCCCATAATCCAAGGGGAAATGGTCAGTGACCTGCTACACCCCTTAGACACACCAAGTCTATAGGCCCAGATGGGATCCACCTAAGGGTACTGAGGGAGCTGGGGAAAGTGCTCACTGAGCCACTTCCCATCATTTATCAGCAGTCCTGGCTATCTAGAGAGATCCCAGTTGACTGAAGGTTAGCAAATGTGGCGCCCAACTATAAGAAGGGCTGGAAGGAAGGGGCTGGGGAACTACAGGCCTGTCAATCTGACCTCAGTGTCAGGGAAGGTTATGGAGCAGATCCTCTTGAGTGTCATCATGTGGCATGTACAGGACTACTAGGTGACCAGGCCCAGTCGGCATGGGTTTGTGAAAGGCAGGTCCTGCTTGACCAACCTGATCTCCTTCTGTGACAAGGTGACATGTTTAGTGAATGAGGGAAGGGCTGTGGATGTTGCCTACCTAGACTTTATTAAAGCCTTTGACACCGTTTGCCACAGCATTCTCCTGGAGAAACCGGGTGCTCATGGCTTGGATGAGTGTACTCTGCTGGGTAAAAAACTGACTGGAAGTTGGGGCCCAAAATGTTGTGGTGAATGGAGTTAAATCCAGTGGGCAGCCAGTCACAAGTGGTGTTCCCCAGGGCTCAGTACTGGGGTCAGTTCTGTTTAATATCTTTATCAGTTATCTGGACAAGGGGATCAAGTGCACCCTTAATATGTTTGCAGATGACACCAAGTTGGGCAGGATGCTTGAGGGCAGGAAGGCTCTACAGAGGCATCTGGACAGGCTGGAGGGATGGGCTGAGGCCAATTGTATGAGGTTCAACAAGGCCAAGTGCCGGGTCCTGCACTTGGGTCACAACAACCCTTGGCAATGCTACAGGCTTGGGGAAGAGTGGCTGGAAAGCTGCCTGGCGGAAAAGGAGCTGGGGGTGTTTGTTGACAGTCAGCTGAATACGACATGGCAGTGTGTGCAGGTGACCAAGAAGGCCAACAGCATCCTGGCTTGTGTCAGAAACAGTGTGGCCAGCAGGAGTAGGGAAGTGATTGTCCCCCTGTACTCGGCACTGGTGAGGCCACACCTTGAGTGCTGTGTTCAGTTTTGGGCCCCTCACTACAAGAAAGACATTGAGGTGCTGGACCGTGTCCAAAGAAAACGTGCAGAAACATACGAAGAGTCAGCTAAAATTTTACAAATTTTATCAACGAAGCTGGTGAAGTGTCAAGAGAAGAAGTCTTATGAGGAGCAGTTGAGGGAACTGGGGTTATTTAGCTTGGAGAAAAGGAGGCTGAGGGGAGACCTCATTGCTCTCTACAACTACCTGAAAGGAGGTTGTAATGAGGTGTCACTCTCGTCTCCCAAGTGATGGATCATAGGACTTTTCCTTAATGGCCTCATTTCTTAATGGCCATTTTTTTCTTAATGGTCTCAAGTTGTGCCAGGGGGGGTTTGATTGGCTATTAGGAAACATTTTTCCACTGAAAGGGTTGTCAAGCACTGGAACAGGCTGCCCAGGGAAGTGGTTGGTTCACCATCTCTGGAAGTATTTAAAAGACGTGTAGATGTGGTGCTTAGGGACATGGTTTAGTGGTGGACTTGGCAGTGCTAGGTTAATGGTTGGACTCGACCATCTTAAAGATCTTTTCCAACCTAAACGATTCTATGTTTCTATGAATAACAGAGATGAGTTTGTTGTAAAATAGTTACAAAATATGAACATTTTCAAAGGAATTTGTCTCTACATAGAGTTTTGGACCAAATTCCTCAACACTTTTCTTGTGTTGTTTGATAAATATTTTTGACTTGGTTCCCAGGTAAAATGTCATTCACTGCAGAACTAATATGTATGACAATATGGATTTTTGATTTTTAATGAGTGAACCTGATGTTCCCACATAATTGCTTAAACCCACATCATGTGAATTTTCAGACACACAAAGGAAAGCAGTGTGTTTTTATATATTGCTATTATGTGCATATTTCCAAATTTAACATGTTTACTATACCGTGTATAATTTCAGCTGACTCTTCATATGTTTCTGCATGTTTTCTGCTGTAGGTCTTAGAAAAGCTGTGTTAATATAAATATTTAGAATAGCATACTTTTGTTTGATTTACAGTTATTTCAGATGTCTTCTAGTTTGGAAGAGCTAGATTGTTAGGTCAAGCCACTGTTATCTCTGTTACACAGCATGTAAGGGAATGAACTATTAAAATACGTAAGCACAAGCAAATTCGGTAAAAATGTAAGGAACATCAGCAGTAAAGACATTACTCCCCTGTTGAGCAGAAAACCAAATTTTCTGTAGGAAGAAGGAATGATAAGAACATTCCGATGAACGATGTTATTTTGTCTGAAAAATTGTAGAAGACTTTTCAACTAAAGATAAATAATTAGGTCTTCTATCAATACCTCAGACACTGCTTGCAACAGAAAAAGAATCTTTTATGTGAACTTGTAGGATTATCTATATCTTAATATTCTTTTTTATGCTATCAAGACTAGGGAATGTTAATAATTTGATTTTGATTAATTTCTCTCAGCGACATAAGATATTCTCTCTTTCTTGTTATACTTACTGGAATATCTACTGGCCTTGCTTCTGTTTCCGCTTATGTTGGCTGTAGATCAGTACAGCATCTCTGAAGTTCAACATAACGTAACTCCAAGCAGAACAGGCATTGTTTTCTTTTGCATATGTACAAATAATTTTGAACATATGGTTCCAAGAATATTCTTTATTTAAGTTGTCATTAACTCCAATGCATGCTTGTTTTTAATTTTTTTTCTACTTTTATGTTTTGCATTTGCTGCCCAAGAGATTCATAGCCAGCTGCAAGACTCCTCCTTTGGGTGACACCCAAAAGGACTTAAACAAAGGCAGCTAGAAAACTCCGTTGACATCCAAAGATAATTAGGTTGCCTGGTACAAGGGACTATGATGAGAAGTGAGACTGGGAGTGGTGAATACAGTCCTAATTAACAATCACTACTAGCATAGAAGGTTTTGAGAGTTACTACAGATCAGCTTTCGTCTGGAGGTAGCCTAACTTCTGGTGAGGCCAACTTTTCCTTCAGATACTCACCATACCAGGGAGAGATTGAAAACAATATATTTTTCTCTTATTTCAACATATAATCCAGAGACAATTTGGCAGACAAAAGGTATCCCTTTGGCACAAGAGAATGTTACATATATAGAGAACCATTTTTTTGCCTTCCAGTTCTTATCCAGAAGTACCTAAATTGTGTTAGTTAAGCATAGTATCTTGAAGAGTAAAATGCAAAAAGGATTATGTCCCATCTAGGAATTAAGAAGTGCTGTAAAAAAAGGATATTGAATGAAACTCAAAACATCTGCAATTTTGAATGACAGAATATATACTTTAGAAGAATCCTTTTATCTTGTTTGTTTATTATTTACTGTCACGGAATCCACTTATACTGACTGCAGAAATAACATTAGCTAACTGTATTACAAATATGAAAAGGAATATTTCTTCAGTACAGGCTGATTTGGTTGAAAGTTAGCATAATGTTAAAGCCATCAGAAATTATGAAGTAGAGTGTATTATTTAACTATCCTGTTAGAAAAGAGGTAATTTTTACCTGGTGATAGTGAAAACTGAGACATACAGAATATCTGATGTAAGCACTGACACTTATATAACTGTAAGGTTATATAGCAGTTAGAGATGAACACATACGGAGCTTCAACACTTCTACTGAATATCCTGAACATGAATAGGAAATAAGATTATAAAGATAGGAAGGGTGGTCATTTTACAGAGAAAAAAAAATCTTGCTTTTTTTCTTTTTTCTAAGTAAAATTAGCTGATCACTTTTAAAATTTTGCCAGTTTAGTTCTCCTTAATTCCAGTCATCACAGTAGCACTTTTCTGCACTGGTACAATCTGAGGGTATATGTCCAGAACTGTACAAATTAATCCTGTCTCTACTTTTTTTTTTTTTTTTTCTCTAGAAAACTTTAGCTAATAACGATGACATTTAGTGGCAAAAACTTCCATTTCTAGATGTTAAATAAACATTTGCCTCCCTAAGCTCCATATAAATATTTTAATGGAAAACTGAAGCACAAGGTTTATTCAGTTGTAGGGCCATACAGGGATTACCTTTAATTTTCAGCCTTTTCTTCACCACTTCATTGCCTTGCTTCTTTCTTCCTTGTTCTCTTTTTATTTATATGTAACTTGACATTAGATGATCTATTCAAGTGTCTCTGTTCTTTATGGCATAGTTTTATTTCCTCATGAGTATGTTTTTTCCTTTGGTCATTAATTGTCGGTAACTTTCCAGTTCTCATTCTATTATTCAGGTAGTTTCAAGAATTTTCCAAGATTTTAAAATTAGGTTTCAGTTCGATCAGGAATTATTATTCGTAATTATCTGTGAAAGGAAATGCAATCCTGGCTCAGAAACATCCAGTCTGATGAGCTGGCTTTGTGCCGTGGGTCTTGGACTCCCTGAGATCCCAGGGTGCGGAGCAACTGGAGTGCCTAGAACTCAAAGTTGACCCAGAAACCTTGGCACTTGGATGCTATGGCTCCCACGAGCTTCAAAACTCCTGGCTTCATGTCTGGCCAGGCTGAAATTGAGCCAAGAGCTTGCTAACCTTGGAGGACCTGGGAGTCTGGACCTTTGCAGCTGGCAATCCCAGCACTTTCTGGGTCACAGGTCCTTGTGAACCCATTCAGTGGCTCTTTGCAGAACTGGAAGCCTGGAAATGTCTTTGTGTTGAGCCACATGGGAGCCTGGAAGTGGAGATGACAAATTCTGCCTGAAAAGTAGGTTTCCATTACAACTTTGTATTTGAACTCCCTTCATGAAACATCTTTACAACAATAATTTGGAACTGTTTTAACGGGAAACAGTTTTGGAGCAGTGTTAAGCATGACAGTTTGAAGGGTCTCTGCAAGTTCCTGGATGTTTTGCTCTTGGAAACACTGATATGTGGAAGAAGAGCATTTGAGGTATCTTGCAATGGCTCCAGAAGTTTGATTTCAACTCTTGCTCCATGTTTGCCTTAGAGATCAAGACATGGCCTTGATTTTTGATGACCCCAAGTTTATTTTCACATAAGGGTATATGCAGATGTGCGTATAGTATGTGTTTATGTTGGAATTCCACAATGGCCATAATTCTACTTCCCCTAAAATCACTGGAGTTTGGCAACTGATTTCAGTTGAAACGAATAAGATGTTCATTCAGAAATAAACAGACTCTTTTGGCATGTTAAGCTTGTGTCTTTTCATAATGGTTATGAGGCTTGCTGCTTTTTAAAACTGGAACGTAGTTTGTGTAATTTATGGACATAAACTAAAATGAAAAAGAATTCCAGAAAAAAAAAAAGTGACGAGGTTGTTAGGATTCCAGTAATGTGGATACTTACTTGTTTTTCCTAAAGGAATAAAGTACATCTTTAGTTTCTGACTACAGATGCAGAATGTTATCCTTTCTTAGCACTTTGGATTACCAGAACTTTATGTGGGGAAAGTCACTTTTAGTGACAAGATCAGAGTTCAAGTTCAGCTCAGCCTCAAAACATTCAGATGCTTACTGTATCTTAATGTTTGAATGCTTATTGGGTAAGAACTGCATCAACTTCTTTACTGTGCAAAATCTGGGCTAAAAATCCTATGTGAAAATCATTTTGTCCTTAATATTTCTAACACTTTTTGCCTGAGGAACAAAGAAGCTTGTGAAACAGTTTTCCTCTCAGATTTTGTTGATGTTTTACCAGGCTCTGAATTTTCTTAACTTCTCAGTGCATGATCTAATACAAAGGGGAAAAAAAGCTGGATGATATTGTCCTGCTTAGTCCATCTGTTTGGATTCGTTGGTCTTCTGATCAGCCAGGCAGTGGCTGTTTGTATGAAACTGCATGTCCTGACGTCCTGCCGCTGCCCTAGCACACGGGGATCTCCCAGCAAGTATCATCGGCACTGCCAACCATTATTTAGGAAAAACTTGCTTGTCATCCCGCTCTGCTGCTTTATCTCTGAGTCCTGAACTGAGAGATAAGCCACAGCCTCGATCCCTGAAGCCATCTTCTGTGAAGTAGGGAGAGCTGCTGGAGGGGAGGTCTGTGTGGCCAGAGGGGTCTGTGCTTTAAAAATGTGCACCGCAGTGGGACAGGGCTCTGCTAGACCCTTTCTTTTACTATGTCAATTAACCCTTGTCAACTGAAATAATGCTGTGTGGGATAGGACAGTAGAAAACAGACTTTGATACCAAGCTTTAGAACCCCAGTTTTTATTTTCAGGCATATTATTAAAATTCAGTGAGAAGGAAAACAGTTTAAAATGTTGTGAGGCACAGAAACCAATTCAAAGACCCTACCTGACCCTTAAAATAAAAAGTAGATTAAAAAAAAAAAAAAAAAAAGGGATGTAGCTGAGTTTCTGTTATAATTTTTTTTAGCTTTCAAAGCAAGCAATACAGTCCATGTTTGGATTACTAAGAATAGAGATATATTTGCTGCTCAACAGAGACTTCCAGAATTGCATGTCACAGTATGCAATTACTAAGATGGATATGAAAAGGAAACATCAAAATGATATCTTTTGCAAAAGAGAGGATATTATAAATAGCTAAATGAAGTGTCTCAGATAAAGCAGAAACTATTACGTTTATTACTTCCCCACCCCAAGATTCTGTTCAGCAACTTTAAAGTTAAGGTTTAATGTTAAGAATATGCTTAAGACTCATTACGGTCAGCTCTCAAACAAAAGTGCCAATGGATGTTAGTTGTTAGCTTTAAAATCACTCAGGGGATTATAGGACATCTTAAACTACAGATTAACATATAGAGCATGTTTAGTGAAAGCAACAGCTAAACCTATAGCGACTGTAGTTGATCCAGGATTGCATACAAGAGTAAATGGAAGGACCAGTGATAGTATTAAGGTCCCCCTCTTTTTAAACAGCTTCTTACTCTTCTGACTGGTTTTCTCTTTAATAGGGAAATACATTCTTCTAATTAACAAAAAATATTCCTAAACATAGATAACATCTCATCTCTCACAATTTACTAATCAAAAACATCTGCTAACTTTATAATCTTCCTAATGATTTAAAAAGACCTATTTAAGAAGCTTACTCAGCCTGACCTCTATGCTGGTAAGGTGTGAGATAGAAGATGGAGGACCAAATGCACTTCTGCTGAAAGGTACCTGAGGTCTCACACTTCATGTTAGAGTCATGCATTCATTGGGCTAATTTATAAAGATAATCATAGAATCATAGAATCATAGAATTGTAGGGGTTGGAAGGGACCTCGAGAGATCATCGGGTCCAACCCCCCTGCCAAAGCAGGCTCCCTAGGACATAGCACTGAGATAGGCGTCCAGGCGGGTCTTGAATATCTCCAGTGAAGGAGACTCCACCACCTCCCTGGGCAGCCTATTCCAGTGCTCTGTCACCCTCACTGTGTAGAAGTTTTTCCGCATGTTGGTGCGGAACTTCCTGTGTTCCAGCTGGCAGCCATTGCCCCTTGTCCTATCCCCACAGACCACTGAAAAGGGGCTGGCTGATTCCCCCTGCATCCCCTGCTTCAGGTAATTACAAACTTTAATTAGGTCCCCCCTTAGTCTTCTCTTCTCAAGGCTGAACAGTCCCAACTTACTCAGCCTTTCCTCATAGGGGAGAAGCTCCAGGCCCTTAATCATCTTTGTAGCCCTTCTTTGGACTCTCTCCAGAAGATCCCTGTCCTTTTTATACTGAGGAGCCCAGAACTGGACACAATACTCCAGGTGGGGCCTGACCAGGGCAGAGTAGAGGGGGAGGATCACCTCCTTTGACCTGCTGGCTACACTCCTCAGGAGGAGGGTTTTAACACAGCTTTGGCATATAATAGAATATATAAAGCATAATCACAACTTTTAAAGA
Organism: Podiceps cristatus; assembly: GCA_000699545.1. Classification (NCBI taxonomy): domain Eukaryota; kingdom Metazoa; phylum Chordata; class Aves; order Podicipediformes; family Podicipedidae; genus Podiceps; species Podiceps cristatus. Next base: position 17,833 of record KL282035.1, read on the forward strand.
ATATTTCTGGATGTCTTTTGTGAAAATAATATATTTGGGCTTCTGATGCCAAGTATATAGAGGCATATCTTTTCAACTGATGATTCAAACTATCTAAACACCACAAAGACGTGAAACATATTTCTATACTGTACTATTTCCTGATAATTAATAAGTACCATGTCTCAAGTTCCAGAATACAGGCTCAGATACTGAGTTCAAACTTTATTCTCAAGGCTATGTCCTTATACCTTCAGTGCTTAGGATGCAGATGCCTAAATATCTTATTAGATATGGATCTAAATTAATGTGTTCCATGTTCATGTAGCTAATTGTGCAGTTAGAGAAGAAAAAAGCAAACACTGAGTAGAAAACAAAAAAGAAAATGATAAGCAGCAGCAAATAAAAACTTGAAATAATTACTAATGATACCACTTTTGTAAAAAATTTTGTAAAACTCTTTTTTCTCTTGTTCTTCTTTTTAAAAATATTATGTATTCCAATCAGATCTCACTTCCATCTGCTTTATAGAATGTTGCAAAACACATAATTGACAGAAGTTATACAAGCAAAATAGCAATCTCAAATATTCCCAAGAGTTTACTTTGTGCTGAATGTCTAAATTAATAGATGCCAAACTATTTGATTATAATTAATTAGATTTTAGAAAAGTTTACAATTTCAGAAGACCTGACTAGGAATTCTTTGCATTATTGACAAAGTCTGTGTTCTGCTTTCTGTCGGTTGAAATAAACAGCTAGAAAATATGTTTATCTGCAGCCATTTTCTGTATTATGCTAGGGATCATTAAAGGGAGAACATTAGTTTGAGGAGATTTCTTTATAAATTTTGTTCAGTAAATTACCAAAGTCTGACAGTTAAATCTGATTTTTGTTCTGACCTTATTAGAAAAAAAGGATTCTCCATAAGCTTTTATTTTTATATCATACTGATATGAATGGGAATTGAGATTATTTAATATAGATGACACATAAAAAACTAAGTCAGATAAAGACATGAGTAACCATGAACAGATATGATTGATATGAAAAATAAACTCAGGGATTTGGGGGAAGCTGGTTTTGGGGTAGCATATAAATAGCAATAATAAATTTATCTGTATTTCAGAATTTCATAGATAAAATGTATTTCCTTTTCTCTTTTATTACAGTGGGAAATATTCTGTCACAGGGAACTAGACCCTGGCTGAATCTTTCTTGAAAGCTAATAAATGTCTATTGCTTTTCTTAAGTGCCACATTTTTAAACATACGCTAGCATGTCCTTATACAAAAACTCTTGTCTTTTAAAATTTATTTCGTATCACTCTTTCAGGATTTGAAGTCAGGAAACAAATTTAAAATGATACAATGGAAGACTATAACACTGTAGGTCGCACAGATTGACTCATTAATTTACAGGGCACTAGTCAGACCTGCCAGTTAAGGAGTCACAATATTTTCCATTGTAAACATCCCTTGAAGTTACTTTTTCTTTTCTTGTCATTCATAAGCTAATCCAGATGTATCACAGATGTTTATGCAGATTCATGAACATTTTTGAAAAATACATTTTATTTTAGATGCCATCCAAAAATATTATAATTGCTTTGCAGCAAAAAGAGTGTCTACAGCGTCACATGCCTGTGGTACATTTGCCTAGGGAGAAGATTTATTCTTGGGGTTTCCTCCTCCTGATACACCCCCTGAAGCACCAGGCCACTCAGTCCCGGGCTCTGTCTGGGCAGTGAGATAAGTATGCTCCACGCGTGCTCCACAGTCCCAGCCTCCTGCTGATGTTCCCACTGGGGGAACACGTTGGACACAGGGACATTCAGAGGGAGGGCAGCAGAGCAAAGGGAACTATCCCCTGGCAGGGACATCTGTGCTCATGGGCTCCACGAGAGAGACGTTATCAATGTATGTCTTCCTGCTCCTTGATTCTGCTTCCCACAGCATTCTTGTGAAAAAAATGGCTGCCCATGGCTTGGGCCGGTGTACACTCTCCTGGATCAAACACTGTCTGGATGGCCGGGCCCAGAGAGTGGTGGTGAATGGAGTCAAGCCCAGTTGGTGGCCGGTCACAAGTGGAGTTCCCCAGAGTTCAGTGTTGGGCACTTCTGTGAGGCTGGATCAATGGGCTGAGGCCAGTTGTATGAGCTTCAACAAGGCCAAGTGCTGAGTCCTGCACTTGGGCCACAACGACCCCCGGCAACACTACAGGCTGGGGGAGGAGCAGCTGGGAAGCTGCCAGGCAAAAAATGGGTGTTGACCGACAGCCGGCTGAACATGAGCCAGCGGTGTGCCCAGGTGGCCAAGAAGGCCAATGGTGTCCTGGCCTGCGTCAGGAACAGTATAACCAGCAGGGCTAGAGAAGTGATTGTCCTCCTGTACTCGGCACTGGTGAGGCTGCACCTCTCAGCTTTGGGCACCGCAGTATAGGAAAGACATTGAGATGCTGGAGATGGTCCAGAGAAGGGCAACAAAGCTGGTGAAGGGTCTGGAGAACAAGTCCTGTGAGGAGCAGCTGAGGGAGCTGGGGTTGTTCAGCCTGGAGAAAAGGCGGCTGAGGGGAGACCTTATCGCTCTCTACAACTGCCTGAAAGGAGGCTGTAGCAAGGTGGGTGTGGGTCTCTTCTTCCAAGTAAGAGACAATAGGACAAGAGGAAATGGCCTCAGGTTACACCAGGGGAGGTTTAAGTTGGATATTAGGAAACATTTCTTCACTGAAAGGGTTGTCAGGCACTGGAACAGGCTGCCCAGGGAGGTGGTTGAGTAACCACACCTAGAGGTATTTAACAGACGGGTAGATGAGGTGCTGAGGGACATGGCTAGTAGTGGTCAGGCACGGTTGGACTCGATGATCTTAAAGGTCCTTTCCAACCAAGGGATTCTATGGTTCTCTATTGCTGTTGCTGTGGTACAGGAAAAGAGATGGGCACAAATCACAGATGATGGATTAGTCCAAGAAATAGAATGATTCAAATAATTGACTTTTTTTGGCAGGCTAAATGAATTGAAAGACAAGAAATCATTATAGTGGCTCTGAAGGGATTGGATTTGTTTGCTTGTTTCTGCCAAAATAGGAAATAGATGTAAATAATATTATAATGCAGTTGCACATTATTATGTTGTCGCTTGTAAATGCAGAAACTAGATACATTGACCTGTGATCTCCTTCCGTTTGAAAGATGGTGGGTTCTGGAGATGTTTGTTCAACTTTTGCTTGGAGAAAAGAACAGGAGGGTAGTTTTGCCCTGAGGACAGAGATTTAAAGGTCAATATCCCTTGCTTTATGACTAACAGCATCACAAACTGTTATGTGACTCATTCCCAGAAAAAACCCTGTGAAATTAAATTAATTAATCCCTATAAATTCTTAGGTCTCTTTAAGTCTGAAAAATATCAAGGAAATATGAATTTATAATTTATTGAATATTATATTCTTGTATGCATTAATTGAGTTCAATTAGATCAAACTTCCCCTTTGTGTGGTTAGAAACAAGAAGTTGCTGGGTTAGGCTATAAAGTGGAAATTTATAGTTATGCAATAACATAAACACTAAAACTTGTGAAAGTAATACTTATATTTTAGTTATGAAATAATCAAAGTTATGTACTGGGTTGATTTTTCTTCTCAGATGTCACAAGCTTTTATAGAGTCTAGCCCTTGGATAACACAGACATAATAATAATTCTTCTCAAAAATTATTTTGACAATATAGAACATTCAGTTAATGATCTCACTGCTACCCAAGATTCATATTCATATGAATTAAATGAAACATGGATGTAATAGTTCAGACAGTACCCATATATCCTACCTACTTAGAATAGTAGTTGAACACTTTACCAGCTAAAGAGAACAAACTGTTTATGTGTTAATATGTAACAGATGTCTGAATCAGTTATCTCCACTTATACTAAATATTGTATTACATCCTTCATTTTGGCCAGTACACTGAAATATATTGTCCTTAAAAATATACTTGTAGGTTGTACACATTTGCAAACTTAAATAGGGTATCATATTAAACTGTGGATTTAATTTTTTAAAAGTAGAAGTATGAATCAGTACTTAAAATCATTTTAGTTGAAATTACATATTGTATTCATTATCTCAAATTATTCCATGAAAAGAAGTACGAAACTCAAAAAAAATTTCTGATGTACTGTTGCTGACCGAAGCATAAGCAAGCAATACCATTCATATTATGATCTCAATTAGTAAAAGTACTTTTTTCTAGGGAGGAAAACAAATCCAGCATATACATGAAATACTGTTTGCATCTGAGAAATCTACAAATTATAATGTTTTTGAACTCTGAACAGAGGTAGAGACAAAATGTATTATTATTCACTTTCACAGATTAAGATATCAAAAATACAATTTCAGCAATCATCTCTGTCATAAGAAAGAAAATATGTAAGGTTTAGCAACAAATATATCTTTGTCAAGATTTGGAATCACACTTGTTAGAACAGACGACAGTAATTTAAATAATATTTCCTGTACAAATTTCAATAAGTTTTACAAGAATTTAAGAGCATTTATCAGCAGAGGGCATTCTAATTTTCTATGAAAGTAGTAGAAGGACATTTTAATTTATATAAATACTGTGAAAGAGCAAGAAAAATATAAATACCAGGAAAAATCTCACAGAAAAAATTAAGATCTGCACACATTTTCAGCAGACTATCTTCACTGTTTTATGTGTTTTGAAATTTAAGAAAAATCACTATTACTTCCTGCTTTTAAGGTTCAAATATTTGTTCATATGGAAGCGGATTTGGATATATGTATGAGCATATTTATACATTCATGCATGTGTTTATATAGATGTATATCTTCTTTGTGCAGAACAAAAAAGTTGAAGCACTTGTTATAGTCAATATAATCATGTGAAATTGAAAGGAAATAAATACATATATATGCAGTTAATATAAATATATTTCCTTTCAACTTCACAGTTATGAGACACACAATTGACTATACCACTTTGGAACACCTCCCCGCATGGTTTAAGTTAAGTATTTCATCTTTTTCTACTATGGATATAGTCCTGCCATTCTCTTTCAGGCAAAGATCCCACTGAAATCAGAAGTTTAGTCTGAGCAAGTGTTTCAGGTTTAAGATTTTTATTGAGAAATAGCTGTCAATAATCCCCTTTTCAGAAAAAGACTATGCTCTGACATGGCTTCAACATTGCATTCTGCTAGTTTATTGGGTTTAGATTTACACTTAAAAAATCCGATTATGAGTACATAATTTAGAAATTAACATCTGGAGGCTCAGAACAGATGCAGTATGTGAGTAAGGTGGCTGGAAAAACGCTTTCCATCTACTGGTGCTCAGGGTTGTAATGAATTTGCTTCCTGGAGCAGATGTGAGGCAGTGCAATGGCTTTCATATGTTTACAAATGGTGCATGAAAAGCATCACCGTTCAGCATTGTTTGGGTAAGTTAGACCCACAGGTTGTATACTCAGCATGGATTTTTCCTGTCACGAGAGAGGATAAGCTCATCAGGTCCATTAGGTCAGAGGTTGAATAGGAAAGGCAAGAGACCATGCAGGAGTTCCCACCACTATGCCCTACTTGTAAATAAATAGAAGACTTCAGTCTCCACCATTATCAAGTCTTCTCTTTTCACAAACACTTAATTCAACAGCACAAATAGGCTTTTTTCTTTTTTTTCGTTAAAAGATAAAAAGACACCTACAGATCTTATTCTGTTTGCTTGAGCCTGTCTGCCTTTCTTTACCATTTGTGATGACTGATTGCTTCTGTGTTTCATCAATTAAAAATGTTTTAGAGTACAAAGTCTTCAGCATGTTTAATAGAGTCTTGTTAAGTAAACATCCTCCACCAAAGCAGCACAAGTAGAGCTTAAAATAAATACCGCTACTGTGCCAAGTTCATAATTGCTTGCACATTTAGCACTTTAGCATGTCCTAAGCATAGCCATAAAAAAAAAAAAAAAAAAAAGAAAAAAAAAGCTCTGTGTACTTATTGTAGTTGTCATGAAACTGTAGCCATTTAAGTATTGCAGGGTATTTACATTTTTGAAATATTTGATTTTCCAGTTTATATCATATATAGAATTCATTTCAAAGAACCAAAAGCTGAGCCTGATGATGAGCAGTGGTCAAGCTTTGTCAACAAACTAGTCGTGAGTGCTTTGATATGAATTTCCTTCTGCTAATAGAATAAATATTCAAGGATACAGTGTAAAAGGATCCAATGCATCTGTCATTCTCAGTGTTACCAGCTTTATTGGAAAGGCAGACTTTCATCTGTGATTTTATTTAAAGACAGATAAATTCTATTATAGTTAGGTAACAGATACCTGTTACAGCCAAGAAAACTGACCTTAACAACCGGATGTTTTGAAAACATATCACTGAAAAACGTTTTACTGAATCATGTTTGGGGGATATGAATATTTAATAAAAATCTTCTATGCAGAGTAATTTATGCTTTAAAATCAACGCAACTTAAAAAAAAAAAGGAAAAAATTTACACAATGTAGTGTCTGTAAAAGAAATTAATAGTAAGCTTTGAAACATAATGTGGGAACAGAATACAAAGAAGACAAGTGATAATACAGTAAAAAAGAGGAAAAAATGAGTAGTGTGTAGAATATAAAGAATTACAGATTCTCCTTTTTAGTGACTGTTGACTGCAAGAAGGGATGCTGGCCAAGATTTTGAAAAGCCATTAATGCTTTGTTTGTATCCCCTGCTGATCTGATTGGTTCAGGCATGTTAAAGAGAACAGGTTTTCGGAACAGAGATACTCAAGCCTTAAACAGGCAAGATATGCACAGACAGACTTTGCATGAGCCTTTACAGGAATCCAAGGTAAACTTGCTGCTGCTCATGTAGTGAATCTTACATTTGTAGTCTTGAAATGCGGCCTGCAGATCATATCCTCAATGACTTAACTTTTCCAGGGTATATGTTTGACAAACTGGATTATATCTTACTCATCCAGGGTGTCTAGTTAAGTTGCATTAGGTCCAAAACTCCAGATTTGTCTATCTCTAAACCCTGAGGGAACTTGGGGTTGGAAGCAGGGATATATAGATGAAATGTCTGCAGCTACATGCTTCTGGAATATCTGCCAGGATACTCCAGCATGTATCTGTCATCGTTGCCTAACTTTTTCCTTAAAACATTCTCACATACTGTCTCATCTATCACTGCTGAAAACTTCATTTTCAGTCTCATCTGGATTTTTTTCTATTAATTGCTGAGAAATGTGGTCAAAAAAAGGAAAGTAGAAGGAAGTTCTGAAGAAATTATAGCTGAAGTCCTTCCCTTCTAAATTTAGCTTTAGCTTAAATCTGAGTTCCAGTTTTTCTGTCTACAGCCTGTTCCACTTTCCATGTCTTTCATTTTCCTTCCACCACTCCTTTAGGCCTGTGAAATTTTGAGAGTGTTCATATACTTAATAAATGATAAAAAGTAAAAATAAATAGTTATATTATTAAATGGTCACTACAGGTTTTGTGTCCTGTGAAAGCTTTTTCAGATTTGAAACGTTCCCATGCTTTACACTAGAATTGAAAATACAAGATATGTATACATATGTGTATGAATGAGAAATCAACTATTTAAATACAGGTCATTGTAGGAATTCCTACTGATTACATTTGTGACATGTTTGACCAAGCCATTGGCAAGCAGAGTATTCTTGTTTTGAATTCCAAACAGTAAGATTGCTATATTAGGCAATTTTCTTTAATATATATGAAATACTAAATTTGAGGTCTGCTTAAGCATGCAATAACCATTCACAAAACCTAAAACTAGGTCAGGAAATGTTTTCATATTTCACGAGCCTGTGTGTGTTTGGTTGAAATCATTTCACAATACTTCAAGGCAATTGTTACAATTAATATTGCGTTAGCAAAAGGAAATACTGCATTTTTAAGGGGAAAAAAAAGTGTCTTTTAATTGACTACTTCAATTAAAAAACACGTCAAATTTCATAGCTGTGTGATGATACAGTGCATTTGCTTGAAGACAACACAACACTACAACTGCCCCAAAAATGAGTAGCACAACCATGATACTCATGCAAACTTTTAAAAACAGGTTTGCATCACTTAACAATTCAGTTAATCAACTTACTTTGATAACAGATTGAAAAGAATATTTAATTACACACCATTTATGGTTCAAGAGCATGAAAATGAATATCTGATCTAGAAGGGGAGATTTCTGAAGGAAATATCCTTCCGTGAAGGGGATGTATAGAAAGCATTTTGTTTTATTTTTAAGAGAGCTAATTACTCTGGGGAAGAAAGATTTTATCCAAGTTAAGTTAGCAAGTAATCTCTTAGTCTGGATATTTGCCTGATATGGATCCAAGTACTGATTTTGGGGATATGCTTTCCTTCTTTCTCTCTGTACTTTGTTTTTGTTAAGTTTATTTTGTTTTCCTTTAATTTCTTATCTCCTCTCTCTCCTGAGCGTATGTGGTAGGTATATATGATAATAGAAACCACACCATAATGTACTCATCTATAATGGAGTATGTGACTAGACTGTGGAAACAGGAAAAAATTAGATTATAACATTGAAGACATCTCAGGAAAAATGGAAATGTTGAAATCAAAGGTGGTCTAGTGTAAGAGTTTCAATTACTTTGCTGTAAATGCACAGGTTACATACTTAGTCTTTTCTCTGCTACCATGGATCTGCTTGAAGACTACTGCTCTAGTTTGTCAATGGCTTTCTTGCCCTGGGGAACCAAAATTGGGATGCAGGGCTCCCGATGTGGTCTCATGAGTTCAAAATAGTTCACAGCCTTTTGCATTTAAGTGCCAAACAGGGAAGAAGCTTCTCAGCCTGCAGACTGTGAGCTTGTAATGCTCTTGTGGCTGGCCTTCATTGCTGCAAGGACAGCCTCTCTCACCTCCACCAGGACCCCCAGGGCCTCCCCTGTGGAGCAGCTCCACCGCCAGTTGACCCCCACCCTGCATTAATGCACGGGGTTTTCCCCTCTGGGGTAAACGATTTTGTACCCACTAGTACTGAACTTCAATAAAGTTTCCATCAGCCCATTTCTCTGACCTGCTGGGGTCCCTCTGAACAGCAGCTTTGCCCTCCCACAGATGAGCTGCTCCTTGCAGTTTGGTTTCATCTGAAAAATTGCTATAGATGCTCTTGGTTTCTTTTTACTGGCTGATAATTAAGATATCAATCAGTACTGGCCTCCAGTATGGACCCTGAACAGCACTTGCAGCCACCCATCATCTAGATTTTAGCTGAAGCAGGCCAGCCAGTTTTTCACCCACCTCTTAGTCCATCTATCCAGTCCCCTCCTCCCCAGTATGGCTACTGGGAGGGCAGGCTGAAAGTCTTGCTAAGTCAATGTACATGGTACCCATCACTGTCCCCTCATCCCCACAGCCAGCCGTGCTGTCATGAGAGGCGAGCAGAAGAGATAAGTAGGAGTCACCTGAACTGACTAAGGCCTCATCACAGCAATCTGTAAGACATGGATTATCTATTTTATTTTCTGTTTCTTCTTTAGTATGTAAACATCTACAAGATCCTATTAATAATTTTGAAATATTAAAATAAGTTACTAATTTAAATGATCAAATATTAGGTGTTACGCACTTTGCAAATATTAAACTTTAGAAAATAGTTGGATATACACCAGCATCCACAACAGGCCACTGATACAATTTTGCTTCACTCAAACAGCCCCTTGGAATTTGATAAAATTCCTGGTCAAAAATCCCCATATCCTATCATGAAGGAAATATTCAGAACTTTTAAAAAATCTTACATGAAGAAGCCAATATGAAATATCCATAATACTATAATTATTTCATCTCCTCTTTGAGCAGACAAAATGATACTTTCTGTCTTTGACAGCCAACTTTGTGTTACAGTGAATATCCCAACTTATTCAATGAGTTTAAAGCGTTCCATTTTTCTGCCTATCTAAATGCTACGGTGCCATGCAGCCTCCTCTGAGAGGCAGCAGAACTGTCCTCATGACACCCTTGCTCAGGAAGAACAGCATCGTTTTCTCTGCGGTATTGAGGGAATAATAGATAAAGTGACTTTCTCAAGGACACAGGAAATGTGTGGTAAAGCAGAAAAAGGAATCCCAGTATCATGAAACTCCAGACAGCAGTGTTAACCACCAGACCACCAAAGCTCAGGCCTGAGGCACACTCTGCTGAGGAAAAAGACGTCAAGCTAAAGTTGAAACTGGTGGGACTTTCAATCCCTTCCACCGTTACCCCCCAGCAGAGCTGCACAGGACCTCATGCATGGGCTGACTGCAAAAAAGACAAAAAAAAAAAAGCTCTGAAGGATACCCGGTAAGGACTGTTGCAGGGGACCTCTTCGAGTGAGCTGGGATGGTGAGGAGAGGACTTTCTGGACAGCACTGCACGTTGCACCAGCTTTCAGGTGTGCTGTCAGCACAGATTCTGTGTCAATAGGAGAACATTTGAAAAAAGCAGTTGCAAACCCCTTTAATCAGAGTTGCGTTTGACATTTTAAGACCACAACAGAGGAAACAGACAAAAAATGAACCTGGCAGTCTAAAAAGGCTTTTTTTCACTAGCCTGCCTAGCCTGGGGTTGTGGAGTGGGTGGCACAGGGGAGACCAGCGGCTCTCTCGTGTGGTTTCTAGCAGTGACAAGCTGCGGGAGCATAGCACTGACCGGGGACAGTGGCCACGTACCACACCGCGCGCCTGCTCACCACAGCTGCACCGTAGGGTAGGACGGACACGCTGCCGGTTCTCGAGTTGTGCATTCAGCTGTGAACATGGGGCAGACAAGAAGCTAGAGACTGTTCAGACATGCTAAGTTAACAAAGGTCAAGTGAGGAACAGCAAGAGAGTGTCCAGAGACTCTTCTACAGGGCAAGGTTACCCCACCTTACACTCTTCTGTTGAGCAGCTATGGAACTAATGCTTGGTTTTAACATCTGTGAAGTTCAATGCATATTCTTGATTACCACAGAAGCTAATTTGTTACTGTTAGGATGATGTCCGATATGGTTAATATAAGCATGGAAGTTGTATGGGATTGGTTTGGTTGGGGTTTTGTGGTTCATCTATTATTATTATTGTTGTTGTTATTATTATTATTTAATAATTGCTGCAAATAACTTAAGTGGTTTCAATCCAATTGTCAGAAAGTTTGAGATGAATGAATAGGAAAGTCAGTCTTCATAATATGCTAGGAAATTCTAGCACTTATTAAAAGGAGAGTTATTTTATTTCACAGTATTTCTTCATAATTAATGGATAAGAATTTTCATGGAGAGGATTACACTTTCTAGTGCTACTTGTGTCTAAGTGTAAAAATCATTTTTGTTTGTCTTTATTTTTCCCCCAGAAAGCCTAATTTCTTGGAATTACAATATTACAGAAAAGTATTTCCATTCATGTAGAAACAAAAGTAATGGACAAGTCACTCATTTTCAGGGAAAAAAATATATGAAAATATTACCTACATTCACTGGAGAACAAGAAGAAAAATCTAAAAAATAAACCCAAACAGTGAAAATTTACCTTCTTCTTAAATTCTCTCTCTTTTTTTTTTTTTTTTTTTCCCCAGTAAAAATTCATAATGTTTCAATAGTACAAAAGGAACCACTGAAATATCTTTTTTTCCTGCATAGAATTATCACAAATATATGAAATTTTCTAATGCCAAATTTGTTAATTAGTCTAGTATTTCACAAGCCACAGTGTTATAAATGTTGTAATTCAAATTACAGGGTCTGGGTCCCTAGAAAGTTTTCTTCCATAGCATCTCCAGGACAACTTTGTTGCAAACTCTTAAAGTGGATTTGGGGAAAGGTTGTAATAGGAATAGGAAAATCTGCCCTGGAGTTCCTCATTAGTGCTCCAGTTTGCTGGAATATATACACAGCATCATGCTGGAAATCATTTGTTTAACTGATGTTTTAGTGCAAGAACATTTCCAGATGGACCCTGAACAGCATCCTCCCACCTCCATTCTGTTTTCTTTGAAAATAAACTTCCAAAGTGGAGACTCTGATTCAG
>KL282035.1:29894-47591 GCA_000699545.1 Podiceps cristatus
GAAATTCAGTAACTGGAGATACTCTTTGGAAAATGAGGACTATACCCATAGGTGGTCAGGCTGATGTGTTTTAGCGTGAAACTGGACTGTCCTTTTGGAGATATAAATAAAAGAAAAAAAGAACACTGAAACACTCAATTTGCATTTTGACGGGTGTTTTTACTCCCTTACCAGAAAATGAATTAGAAACTAATTCAATTATCAACAAGCTAAATAATAATCTTTCCTTCTTGTCAGAAAAGTTTGATGAAGTTGCAGTGAGAGAGATGGTCGAAAGGTTTAGTGAGATCAGGTTAATTCATGTAACATTGTCACCTGACAAATGTAAAACACCTTTTGTGAACTGCAAATGCTAAAAGTTAACGGAATAAAATCCCCAAGTTTTACATTTTAATTTCAGTCACAAGAGAATCTATAAAGTGACAGATGTACCTGTAGTTTGGTATTTAGCATGGTAGGTAAAAGCCAAGAAAAAAAAAAATGCTTTGGTCTCAACATGGGCAAATACCTTGAAGAAAGAGTTTGGCATCTGATTCCAGATCAAATTTCATCATTAGATCTTTCCTTTAGTCCTTTTCAGTCATAAACGTAGGGACAGAAGCATTCACACTCCATGACTGTATTTGAATTTTGAAGCTTGGCACTGTTTCTGACAGTTGCCAGTACCAGATGTTTCTGAAGACAGTCTTTATTTATTTTTAACTCTGTTGATAGGAGCCATCTGCTTCCCAAATATCTCAGCTAAAGAATGACTGTAATGTGTATTTAATAATGAACTGGTAATGAGCTGAGCTGAGCAACTTTATAATTGAGTAAGCATTTGTAAATCCTTTCTTTTGCTTACCGAACGTGATTTTAAACTTTTGGGATTTGCAAACAATAGTATTTTTCAGTGCTTTCCAGTGGATGAGGACCTTCATATACTGATATGAAGCTAACTTACTTTTCTTTGATATTTTTCACCAATTCCTTACACAAAGGCTACAAACTGAAAAATCAGCTGAATATGCCTTAAAAATACCGCCAAAAGTATATTCTGAACTGAAAGTATATTCAGTCCAGATAAAATGGAAGTTAAACCCTGTAAAAGACAAAAGTGGATCAGAGTAAAATAGAATCAAATTATACTTTGGTAAATTTGCTTTCTAGGTTTCCCTGTGCTTGTCCATACTGTGCAGAGTTTCACTCAATTTATCAATAATAAAGTAAGCCATTCCTATTAGGAAATGCTCCCGTTCAAAGAAAATAATGGAAGTTTGTGGAATATCTCATAAAAATCTTAATCAGGCACCCTGATCCCAATTTTCCCTCTATTTATTACAAAGATTTTTTTGCCTTTGATCACAGTTCTTATGGATTTTGGCCAGTACATTTCACTATTAAGAATCACTGATGATCTATGATTTATAGTTGAATATCAACGCCAACTTTGAAAACATGAATGTTCTTTTCTTCAGAATTGCTCTGAAAATCCCTTGAGAAGAGGAGAACTGTCTGGCCCTTCCATTTCCAGTCTGAGCAGGAAGTTCAGGGGAACAAGAAAGCTAGGATAATACCAGAATATTTGTACAAAGTTAAAGCTGAATCTGGAGTGAAATCAAGTGTATGCTTTCTTCTTTTTCTTTTTTAATTAGGCGTGTAATGCTTATCAGCAGATGATTTTATCCTGGTGCTTTGGTCACACCTTAAGGTTGCCACAAAGCCCTCCTCTGTAATGAGAACATGACTGCTAATATTTTCTGTCTTTATGGTCTGCACACCATGGAAACGTCATGTGGATTTATGGTACCCTGAGAAGACCACCTGAGAAGCTGGGCTTGGGAGACACAGCTAATCTCTGAACTCCCCAGCGTGCTAGATCAGACACCCAAGCCACAGCACATACACTGACCCATATCATCTTCTCCTCTGTGCCCATCCTGGTCTCATGTCCTCAGTCCCTGCTGCGTTTAGAGTCTTGGTGGAGAGTACAGATTTTGCTAGCTCTGAAGTGCAGAGGCAAGAAAGGCACTTTGTACACAACAATTATTTTTAAGTACCACACTGCCCCATATTTAGCCATGTATGACCATATGGTATCTGAAAGAAAACACAAGCAGGGAAACTACTAAGGTACTTAGCATCCCTCTTTTGCCTCTAGAGTAGACAATGACTAACAGCCTTTTTTAAGTTTTTACTCAGAAAGACATTTCCATTGGCTTCTGGCTGATCTCAGATTGAATTTCATAGCTAAATATTTTGTGTTTTGGGACTTCAGTCTTAAACAAGGACAAAAGCGCTCAAACTCCAGTCTTCTCTTGGAATTGTGTAGGCTGGCAGATTTCTAAGGCAGTTTTACCTGCCTTGGCATGAAAGGAAAAGAGGGAGGGTGAGAATGAATAACTGTGAAGTTGAACTTCTTCAAGGGTGGACAATTTATGAGCTCTATACGGTAGACACAAGGAAATGTATGGAGTGAAATCAAGATAGACTTAAACTAGTTCACAAAACAACAAAGCAGTGGCACACAAGGAATTTCTCAGTGTGACATGCTTCTTTGCAAAGCTGGCTCTGAAAAGATCTCTGCATATGGCTCATTAAAATTCTGCAGTCATGGTCCACAAACAAAGCAGGACACACAATGAATAAAGGTCTGTACAAACACAGAATTTCAGGGAAAATCAGATTGCTTTGTTATAATCCGATGGTTTGGCCTTGAAAACCATACTCTCAGTAGTATTTCTATTGACTTCAATGGCACAATGGAGTCTTCAGGACTATCTAAAGAAAAATCAGCTCTGCAGACTCATCAAAACTCCCACCAGTCCAAATGCACATCTATTCACTCTTCCTTCACCCTGTTGCCTCAGTATGGCTAAGCATAGGTATTGCTCTCTTCTGCTGTTTTTTTTTTTTTTGTTTTGTTTTTGGTTTTGTTTTTTCTTTTTATTGAAAATATGAAATGGCCTGTGAGGATGATTTTGCATAATATTATTTGTAATTTTGTGTAAATAAATAGGGTAGGATTTTTTTTTCTCACATTTTGACAGTAAAACACTGTTTTTTTTTCAAAAGCTAACAGATTTTAAGACCCAAGAGGAACAGTTAGCCACAACCCTTTCATAACATATCTAGCTCCTGTACAAACCTACACCCTGCATTTGAATTGGACCGTATTTTCTAGATGGAAATCTAAGGTGAAATCCTGAAAGCCTTCTCACAGACACAAACAGCTAGCGGGAAGTGGAGAATAGAGTTCTGTAATTTTTTTGTCTACCCCTTCAGGGTAGATTCAGTGCAAAATCTACTCTTAATTATAGTATATGAACACTAATGTGTACCATAAAATGGTAAATGATATAGAGCACTGTTCTTTAAAAAAAAAATATTTCCTTACAACTGACATACAAGAGTTGCTCTAGAAAGTCCAATGCTGTCCTTTCTCAGGCAGCAACCCCCTTCATTAGTTTCATCTGGATTTTATCTGAATAAAGAACTGCAGGATCTGCTCCCATGGACTGTGGATGAAATAAATTCAACAGGATAACTCATTAAGAAAACAAGTCAAAAGGGATTTTTCTGTTTGTAGTGTGAGAGATGTTGACAGCAGCTAACCTTACCAGCATGCTTGTTGCTTCTATGTAAACCTGTTCTCTTTCAGATTTTTGGGACATGTTGCCAAAGAACTTTGGCAGAGTCTATATTTGCCACTGCTGATCCCTTTTAACGAGGTTTGTGGGTCATTTGAAAGCTGCAAAGCGAAGTGAGACTCTGCTTTTTGTGTTTTGCCAATTTCATTATGCTTTGGCTGGTAGTTAAGGGTCATTTCCAAAAGCCTAATGGACATTTTTATTAGGTTTCTACAGGGGTACTACTTACTTTGTTTTCCTGGCAGATTTCCGTATTCACTGTGACTAATGCAACCTCTCTTGTTTTTTGACAAGAGGAAAAAAAAAGACTTTTTTTTTTATTTCCCAATGAGAGAAGCTGTCAGCTACCAGAAGAATAAAAACCTCAGTGTTTACCTTTCCACGCAGCCCAATGACTGCGCAGAGGCAACAGGAACTTTTTTAATAGCTAGAATAAAAGAATATGCAAAATGGCATCAATGGATTGAAAAAGTAAACAATTTGCATATTTCTGCTTGTCAGTCCACCTTTTCTTCAGTGGCATATTGCTATGGAAACAAGTAAAGATCACTTGGAGAAGGCTATTAGTTCAGCCAAAACCGGTCACCTTTTGGCCAGTCCTTGGAAGGTTGCTATGTCATCTGGATGCACAAAAGTGAATGCCAAAGTGATTCAGAGTGCCTAGAGCGCCTGGCTGTTTATTGCTTTCAGGATTGACCTTATGTAGGCAGAATTGCCAATGGAACCAAAAGGGCGTTTTGGCTGAGTAAAGAATGAGGGATGGTGCCACTGGGAGCCAGTCATCTGCTCAGTGCCTGGCCTTAGGAACTGGCTTGGGTGTTAGACAGACATATTTTGGTGGGAAATCTCAGCTCCCTGATCCCAAGATAGCTCTGCCAGGATGACATTTTATCCCTTCCACAGAAAGGGAGAAGAAGGATTTTCATAACACTGAGATCCTTATTTACAATTTAGGGTTTTGCCTTGAATGCTCCTTTCTCAGGGGAGGTGCAGAGAGCAGAATTTCTTGCTTTTCTCTGTGCAACTCACCCATCCTCAGATTGCCCCCCACTTTGGCAAGTGCACGTGCAATGATCATAGAACCATAGAATAGTTTGGGTTGGACGGGACCTTTACAGGCCATCTAGTCCACCCCCCCTGCCATGAGCAGGGGCATCCTCAACTAGATCAGGTCGCTCAGAGCCCTCCAGCCTGGCCTTGAATGTTTCCAGGGGTGGGGCTTCTACCACCCCTCTGGGCAACCTGTTGATCCTGCTCTGCAGGGTGGTGCTTTTCAGGTGTCTTACGCCTCAGCAGGACTAGCTGGGACATATATTTTGCTTTTCTTGAAACGAATTATGGGTTTGCTATATGCGTCCGTAAGGAACCAGGCACATTATTCAGGAGACAAAGCAGGGCAGGGAGAGTGTCATATTCTTTATTTATTTTCCAGTGACAGTAGAATTATTGTAAGGATTTGACCCTAGCAATTGCTGCATATGCATGCAAAGCAGAGGGTCAGAAGGCTTTTCCTTCTCATCATTTCTCTAGCACAGTAGCAGAAATGAAGCATTTCTGGTCCTCCCAACCTCCTGTAATGTCATCCAACCTTTTTCTTCTCTCTTGGACTGAATGCCACTGGAGAGGATGGCACAGCACATGCTAAGGCATGCCCCTGCAGACACCCTTCCTCGTCAGGCTGGGGACCTGCTGCAGGCCAGTGGCTCCTGTTCCTCCTGCCAGGCTCTGCAGCGGTCCCTCCCCACCCTTCAGAGGGCAATTCAACAGAAAGCAGCACTTTTCATCAGTTGTCTTCATCTTCAGACAGGTTTTTCTCTGTGATCTTCTCTACATTTCTCAAAGATTTCTACATACTGATCCTCCTTCAGACTCGGCTGCATTAGCACAAGCTGGGAAATTTGTCTGAGCAAATTCTGAAAGGTCAGCAAGCCCCACGTGGGCTCTGCAGCCAGAACCACTGACCTGCATTACTGCCTGCCGGCGCAGATCCCGTCAGACTAATTGCGAGATAGTGTATGTCTTCCTCATACTGCGAAAGAGTAAAGCTGGTGCACATTTAAGGTTTCCAAGGGACTGAACACATAGATGTAGCTGGTGATTCTTACACCTATATGTATTTAACATTCTTACATATGTTCTCATATATGTCTTTGCATTTGCTGAGCTTCAGGAAGATTACACTTTATTAACAAAACCTTGTTATTCCATCTTTTATTTAAAGCCCTTTAGAAGATATCTTGATTTGTCATAGATAATCATGTTTTTTCTTAGTGTCAGAGGTTAACATGTGCATTTTTCAATGCTCAAATTAACCACTTTTTAAAGTTATAAATCTTACTGGACTTACCATTTTAGCTCAGTGGAATAGATAAAATAAGCCTGTAAATTAATTTCTGTAGCTTTTCATATACATTTATCAAACACTAATGTATAAATTGTAATGAAATTGATACTGAATTTAAATGAAAGATATTTCATTGATCATGTTCTTAATGTTCTAGCTTGTTACATCTGTTACAACATGTTAACAGTTGGACTTGATGATCTTAAATGTCTCTTCCAACCTAAATGATTCTATGATTTTATGATCTAATGTGTTACAGAAACACAGTTAACATTTTTTTTTAGTGGATTGACTTTATTAAGTTTAGGAACTCTCTGTGTTTACCTTATGGTGTTTCAACACTCCAGGAGTTCCAGTACACTGTGCAGGCGAGGAACAAAACTCACTCAAGCATCGTGCCCTCCTGCGGGGATTAGAAATGTTTTGGTTTGTCACCTCTTTTTTACTTCTGACGATCCAGCTCTCTGCAACATATTTATAGTATTAAGCTATGAGGCTCCCATGGGTACTCATTTTCTGTGTGCCCATGTTCATTTCTTACATTGTAATGCCAGTATTATTTTAATGACATTTAGTTTTAGCTGTCAGGATAGTTTGCATCTTCTAGCAAAATGTGAGATAAATCTGTGCCATCTGAGAGTTTAGAGTCCAGTTGTTTGGTTCTCTGATAATTATCTTTGTGAAACAGTGCAAACAGATTTTTTTGGGGGGGATGGGGGGGTTGGTTTGGTGGGGTTTTTTTTGTTACCTAATTGCATTGTTTTTATAGAACTGACAAGTGGTGAAAGAATACGTTTCATCAACTCAGTGCACCAGTCAGATTTCCCTGCCAACCGTTGTGTTAATATTCCATACTTTCTATTCAGGGATCATATTTGTATTGGCACATTATTAGTGTACTCTCGTCACTGTGGGACCATTAACCTACTGCTGTCATCTCCGCAGTCTGAAAGGATGGACCTGTCTCAGCTGCATGCAGTGAGTCAGATAGTCCAACCTGCATTGAACTGATTTACTCTATGAACTGAAGACATCATGATTCAGCTTTCTCCTCTGCAAAATGAGAATAATGACATTTTCTTGTTTCCAAAAGGTGTTGCGTAGATAAATACATTAAAGAAAATGAGATAAGAAAATAATGGGGCCATAGTTAGAAGAGGCTAAGCTGATGGCACAGGAATAGATCTCATACATCCATTTGGCTCTAAACAAACATAAGGAGGTCTGGATACACTTTTATTTAAATAATACAGTATAGTTCGACTGAAACTGACAAATAAAATACAAAACAAAAGGTTTCAATTTGTTTTAACATTCCAAAAAAGAATCACACAGATTTGAGGGTGGTTGGATTCACAAAGACATTTATGCACTCTCCCTAATACCAGCAGAGTTGTGTCTTCCAAAAATGTATAGGTAATGCCACTTACCTATAGAAGACCTGTATTAAAAAATCATCTTTGCCTTCATCAATGAAGGGTTTTAAACTACCTTCACACCTTCAAGCGTATATCTAAGAGGTATGGGTCAGCAACCAGAATGTTCAATGGCTAAACCCTCTAACTTTCTCCCACTGAAACTGAATTACTTCAGTTTGCTAATGTAGAAAAAACAAAACAAAACAAAACAAAACAAAACGAAAATCCCACAAAAAAACTCCAAACAAAAAGCAAACCAACCAATCAAAAAAACCCCTCAAAACCCACAAAACTTTAAATGGGGCAATTTGAAATGAATCAACCCTTCATAATTAAAAATCAGTTTTCTGTACTATTGTCCATGGAAGTGACTGTTTAAATAAGACACTGTCAATTGCTCTGGGAGTGATTTTCTGCTAATGAGAATGAGAATGAAAAACATATGCAGACCAAAGTCTTTTGCATTATATGTGTCTGAGAAAGAGTTCTCAGGATCGTCACTGTAGATCTGATGGCCTGCTCATGTCAGGTGTTTAAGTGGTTATGCTTTTAATAGTCTTTCAACCCCACCTGGGCTCTGAACTGTGCTGTGCTCACTACACTACAGCAGTGTCTCTCTTTATTCTTTCTGCATATATGGAGTTTTACTGTGTTTCGGGCACCACCAGAGTTATAGCACTGAACTACAAACTCACAAATGCTGTCATTTAGATATAAAATTCCTCCCCTCTGAGTAAGCAATAAAAAAAATAATTTTCTGGTACAAAATGCAGAGCTGTATCTACTTTGAGAAACTCCACACTTCCCATTACTGTAATACCTAAGTGTCTCTGGACCATTGGCACAATTTCTGTCAGTTAGGCAGTTGCAAGCCCTATTTCAAAGAAAGAAAATTAAGTTGCAGTATAAGTTAATTGATTTTACTATGGGAGAAAAAAAAAAAAAAAAAGTGACTTTGGTCTCAATACTCTCTAACAAGGAGATACTTTTCTGATGTGGGTTTTCTGAAGCTAAGGATGGCAAAACTACTTTCACAAGAATTTGAAGTGGAGAAAAAAATCACTACAGGGACTGATTTGGGCTTTCTTTCATGTGTGAATCCCTTCTAACTCAAACAGTAGGAAATGGTTTTCAATAAACATTTTTTTAATAAAAGTTTAACATTTAAATATTTTTCTCCTGTGTGTTTGACTGATTTGCTTACATTTTACCTGACTGTATAATGTTACTTTGAAGACTGCATTTTAGATTTCATTAATATTAATAGTTATCAATTACATTACTGAAAAAAATGGGAATTATCACAAGGAATGTATTATTGGTTGAAAATACTTCATTAGTCACCCATCACAATAAATTAAAAATATGAGATGTTTATTTCATACAGGTTGCAAAGGATATGGATATGGTACAATGGATCATATTTTTTCTAGTGCATTTTTATCAGCTTTACTGGGAAAGGACACAAATACATGGTTTCTTTAAAAGCTCAAAAAACCAAAACTAAGTTGCAAGTCACTGCATATAGTGCACTTTAAAAAGTATTGTGTATATATATATATTATATGCATAAGTGAATGATATGTAATGTAAAACGTGACACAGGCTTAACATGATGCATGCTGTACACCTATACATACTCATATATCTTTTGAAATTTTTGATATCCCATCCATGTTACATTGCTTTCCTCCAAATGCCGATGCTTTGTAATATAGGTAACACAAGGGGAAGTACACAAAAAATCACGATGCTATTACCAAAATGGGAAGCTGAGTGTGGTTACGTTCAGATTTGAATTATCGCCTTTAGATTTAGGCATTGGATGCATATTGTAAGTGGCAAACTGTATTATTTAGCTAGTTTGCACAAGGTTTTGCAATCATCTTCCAACAAACATTTATAAAATAAATTGTATAGTAGTTGGAAGATTTAATGCCTGTTTGAAATTACTAGTGATATCTGAAATAGTAAGCCCATTCAGGAAGCACTTCCCAAGTACAGATACTTTTCTAGAGAATATAGGACTTACTTTACACAGCTGAGTTGGATAATGAGATATACTGATATCTAGAAGTTGGTTATATCTGGAAATTTATTTGTATTTTAATGGTAGAGACTGTTTATATATTTTGCTAGTGAAATACTTTTATCCAAGGGAAGTAATGAATAATTTATCTTGCTTTAGATTTTTATATGTAGTGGTCTGTGGCAATAAGATTTTTGCTACCTGTAGAGAGTTTTGAGTAATTGAACTCTCAAATATTTTGGGCAAATCCATAACTGGAGTTAACACTTTGAGTGCAACTTAAGCAACATTTAAGCACCTAGATTCAAGCAAAAGGTACAGCATCCTTCACTCCTCCTTTCTCAGACCACTTAGGTGCTTGGAAGTAAGTGGTATTTGATGGTTAAAACAGTTCAAGACTGTCCTGTTGCCTGTGCTTGGATGACCTTGGATAAGGCAAACCCTTCAGTTCCTACTTGCAGATGAATTTATCCGGGTGTTCAAACTGGGTGTCCCCATACCTATGCAGACTCAGTGCAGCAATGTGTTTGGAGCATGCCAATGGCGTTGGGTTTAAGCTGAAGAACAGCAGCTGCAGCCTCCTGCGTTCTTTCAGAAATTGGCAAAAGGACAGAGAACCTTGGCAGCCACTGGATCCCGGAGAGAACAGATCCTTGAGCTGTAAGCAATACGCGGCTGATTGAGTGTCACCAGTGACACTAGGTCCATTTCTGTTATTAGACATTTTGTCAGTCAATAATAACCCAGTGGATTTACCCACACTCAAGGCATAACCTCACTCTGTAATAGTTATGTACTGATCTTGTTTTGAGCTCTTAGTGAGCTCAAAGCCTAGATTGGTCAATCAAATCAATGAAATAATTTACTGACTAGTCTGTTACTCATTGAAAGGATTAAACTCATACTACCTACAGCAGAGTTTTTGGATAATTTAATTTTTGAATGAAACACACAGGAATCTGAAAATGCAGCACAGAAGGGGGTATTAAACTGACAGCAGTTTCACTTAGTAGTCACTTCAAAAATTGATACTATCACTTGGCCAAGTTTAGGGTGCAAGCTTTTGCAAATCCAGACATAAGGCCAATCTGTTAGAACTGTATCACACAGCTCTCCTATCTCTTTTGAACTAAATACCTTTAACAAAAGGTAGAAAAAAAAATCTCAGTATGAATATACATATATATTGCACAGATTTCTCTGATCTACTGTTAATTCATTCTATTCTCTAGAAAATTTATTTTACAGTATCCTTATCAAATGCATACTAATAGAACCTGTATATTACCTGCCTTAATTATATGAGAAAGTGGAAAAAGACAGGACTCCATTTTTATGAATGGCCTAATACCCGCAGCTGCAGTTTGGGCTTTTTACAAGAACTGATTAATCATTAAAAATCTTTTTTTTTTTTTTTTTTTATTTTCTTATCTATTGAATTTTTGAGAGGCTGTTCTGTAATGAGTTTTTGGGGGTTTTTTGTTTGGGTTTTTTTGGTTTTGGTTTTGTTCTTTTTTTTACAGACTTGTTCTACTAAATACTTACTCCATTGTCATCAGTTTTTAGAAAAGTATTGCCAGTTCCGAATAAGAGACCTGAATAAAAAAACCTATCAGGAACACTTAGAGCTCAGTATTTATTTTATTCAAATGTAAACGTCAGTTTATCCCCAATTTTCCTAAAGGAAACTAAGTCAGGGACATGCCAAATGGAGACAGTGGCAAAGTAAGCTGTAGACCACAGGAGTTTCTCATTTGTTCTGTGTCTATTCAGCTTGGCAGTATAAAATGAGCCCTTCCATCATGCCTCTTTATCTCAGATAATCACACGTTATTTTTCGGTTTCCTTTCAAGGATCAGCATGCCAAACACTGTCACGCAGCGATCGCTGTTGACATGGGCAGCCCCATGTCAAAGTTAACACCACATGATCACATTTTCTAACAGCTTAAATTAGAAGCTAGTTAAACTCACATTTATTTAAAATGATAAAGGGGTTAGCAAAGCAAGCCAAAACAAGCTGTAATTACCCTAGCTCAGTTAGTATTTGATGGGACATCCAGAATGGGAATGGGAAACATACTGTGTGTGCCGTCCAGCGCCAGGCACTTGAGCTGTATGGGTGAATTAGGAGTGCAGAAGCCTTACAGAAGCAGTGAAGAGAGGAGGGATCTGTGAACAGTAATGCAGATCAGCACTCCCGTGAGCCTGCTTTTACAGACAGCGCTGTGCAACGTCTGGGACAGATGGTCTGAATAATAACTAGAGCTGTGTTCTTTGCAGACAGCCTGTCACATCTGTCACAGGTTTCTTTTGACCTTTAGGTTCAAGCATATATACCAATATCCTGCTGCATGCTAATAACTTGCTACTGGCTCCTGAAGCTGCGATGTCCTCTATTATTCTTTGAATACAGCAGAGGAAATACTGTGGAGATAGGGAAGTTAAAAGGTGCCTCGCTTCCTTCATTTATAAATTTTCCACACCACCTAAAGAGATTTCTGTTATCCAGTTACCTTAAAATAATACTTACTTTAAGTCAGCTTAAGGTGACTTAAAGTTAAGTAAAGACATTGTATTCAAAAGCGATAATACGGTTCTAGAAGTTCGGTGAATACATAAGTGAATTGAAAAAGAAACTGTACTTACCCGTGTATTTTAAGGCTGCATTGGTCGGAGCTTTCTCCCCGTGCCTAGCTAACTTGCTCTCAGCTTCCAAGAAGGCATAAGTCTTTATCCAGAAGACTTAACCTGGAGTAATACCAGTTGGGGGCCTCTTTTGGAAAACCCTGAGAGTTTCGCATTTGAAGGGCCTTTCAGGAGCCCGTCCTTTGAATATTTACTGTGCACTGGTGATGCAAATTAGCTTTGAAGTTTTGTCCTCTTAAAATCTTCTTTGAAGTCCAGGTTTTGATCCCTCACCTTCAAACTAATTTCTTGCCCTTCTAACTACAAGAATTACCCTTACTATTGCTCCCAACTGAAATAAGAATTCCTTCACTTTGAGGGTGTCTTTTTGTTTGTTTAGGTGTTATCACTTGTTCTTGGCTAAATAGTAAACATATCCTTGCATCTGCAAGGATTAAAGTTTCCTTTTTTCCTTCTCATTGGGGATTCATTGGCATATTTCAATGCAGTATTTTTGTCTTTCATTGGACCTTGTATTTACTCATCCATACTAGTGAATTACCTTTATTAATTAAGTGAGATGAAAATTTTCTGTTCACTTTCATGCATGATAATGAATTCAGTGGTTATTAACCCCAAACAAGTTTGTTTATGTATAGATACATAGCATAATAGTTTGTTTATAGACTATATAGAATAACAGGATAAGGAGTAAGACATTTCAGTGAAGAAGCTTTCACCATCCTTTACTTTCTTGGGGTATAAATATACTGAACTTCAGTGTAGTTCGGCTTCTTCCATATATTTCTCTGGATTACTTTCTGCTGTCAAGACTATGGAAGAGTTCACTCTCGTTTGACAAGTATTTTATGTGAATTGTTGCTGTCATTATTATACCCTTGTTTGTAAAATATTAAGAATAAGCAAAGATAGATATGGTATCAAGTCTATGTAATCACCTGTGTTTGTGACCTTCCTCTTCCTTTTCCCCCTGCTAGCTATTTAATACAGCAAATGTCTGGTAATACTTGTTTCCACAGAAGCTAAGACTCTGGAATCCAGACCTGATCTGAACTACTTGAAATACTACAAGAAATAAAGAATGACAATATGCAACTGGCTAAATCACATTCCTAAGCACCAGAGATCTTCAGTTGCATTTATGTACCTTTAATTTATGCTTTCATAGAATCATAGAATCATAGAATGGTTTGGGATGGAAGGAACCATGAAGGTCATCATGTCCAACCCCCCTGCAGTAGCAGGGGCACCTTCAACTAGGCCAGGTTATTCAGAGCCCCATCTAACCTGACCTTGAATGGGGCATCTACCTGACCAGGGATGGGGCATCTACCACCTCACTGGGCAACATGTTCCAGGGTTTTACCACCCTCAGTGTAAAAATTTTTTTTCTGAATATCTAGTCTAAATTTCTCCTCTTTTAGTTTACAAGTATTACCCCCTTGTCCTGTTGCTACAGGCCCTGATAAAAAGTTTTTCTCTGTCTTTCTTATAAGCCCCTTTTAGGTATTCAAAGGCTGTGATAAGATCTCCTGAGTCTTCTCTTCTCCAAGCTGTACAAACCCAACTCTCTTGGCCTCTCTTTCATAGGGTAGGTGTTCCAGGCCTTTGATCATTTTTGTGGCCTCCACGGGACCCATTCCAACAGATCCATGTCCTTCCTGTGCTGAGGGCTCCAGAGCTGGATGCAGTATTCTGGGTGGGATCTCACCAGAGCGGAGCAGAGGGGCAGAATCCCTCCCTCGACCTGCTGGCCACGCTGCTGGGGATGCAGCCCAGGGTACGGTTGGCCTTCTGGGCTGCAGGTGCACATTGTCGGCTCATGTCCAGCTTCTCATCCACTAGGATCCACAGATCCTTCTGAGCAGGGCTGCTCTCAATCCCTTCATCCCCCAGCCTGTATTGATACTGAGGGTTGCCCCAACCCAGGTGAAGGACCCTGCACTTGGCCTTGAACCTCATGAGGTTCTCACAGGCCCACTTCTCCAGTTTGTCTAGGTCCCTCTGGACAGCATGCAGTGTCAACCTGAAGACTCAGCTTCATGTCATCCACAAACTTGCTGAGGGTTCACTCAATCCCATCATTTAAGTCATTGATGAAGATATTAAATAACACCGGTCCCAGAACAGACCCCTGAGGGACACCGTTTGTCATTGATCTCCATCTGGACATTGAGCTGTTGACCATTGACCTCTGGGTGCAACCCAGACCTGTTGACCCTCTGGGTGCAACCATCCAACCAATTCTTTATCCACTGAATAGTCCACCCATCAAATCCATATCTCTCCAATTTAGAGAGAAGGATGTTGTGGGGGACCATGTCAAAGGCCTTAGAGAAGTCCAGATAGATGACATCCATGAGTTTTCCCTTGTCCACTGATGTAGTTACTCCCTCGTAGAAGGCCACTAGGTTGGTGAAGTAGGACTTGCCCTTGGTGAAGCCATGCTGGGTGTCTCAAATCATCTCCCTGTCCTCCATGTGCCTTAGCATAGCTTCCAGGAGGATCTGTTCCATCATCTTCCCAGGCACAGAGGTGAGGCTGACAGGTCGGTAGTTCCCAGGGTCCTCCTTCCTACCTTTTTTAAAAATGGGTGTAATGTTGGCTTTTTTCCAGTCACTGGGGACTTTGTCTGACCACCATGACTTTTCATATATCATGGAGAGTGGCTTGGCAACTACATCAGTTCCCTCAAAATTCTCAGATGCATCTCATCCAGTCCCATGGACTTGTGTATACCCAGGTTCCTCAGGTGGTTGCAAACCAGGTCTTCTCTTACAGTGGGAGGGACTTTGCTCTCCCAGTCCTCTTCTTCCAGCCCATCCCCTCGAGAGGTGTGGGAAGGGATGTTGCCAGTGAAGAGTGAAGCAAAAAAGTGGTTAAGTACTTCAGCCTTCTCCTTGTCTGTTATTGCCAGCTTGGTGGTCTTGCTCTTCAGGGGAGGTATACTCTCTTTGACCTTTCTTTTCTGATTGAGGTACCTGTAGAAGCCCTTGTTGGTTTTTTGCATCCCTCACCAAGTTCAGCTCCAGCCATGCCTTGGCCTTCCTGACCCCATCCCTACACAACCAGACAACATCCCTAAACTCATCCCAGGATACCTGACCCTGCTTCCACTGCTTGTGTAATTTTGTGCCTTTCCAGGCACTCAGGTTCCTAGAATGAGTCTAAGCAGTAGCCATTCATTGGAAACTCAGAGCAATATTTCTATTTCACTCTCTCCATCTCTCCATCAGTTATTTTCAGTGTTCATATTTTATCTATTACTACCAGAAGCTTTACATGCAGCCAAAAGCTGTAAAGCCAGCATTTTCTACCTGGTATCACGTACTGTAGTCCTCCTTTTCAAGCCTAGGAAAAGCCTTGGCAACCTGATCCACAGAGGCACTAGGTAATTTGATGAATGCCAATTATTTTTACTGAAAATCAATGCTTACAGAATATAGTTTATATTTCAAAGTGCTGCCACTGCTTTCATTCCTTAGAGTTTTACTATGAAGACATGTTTTCTGTCTGAAAGCACTTAGAATACTTTCCAGTTAAGCAATGACAATTTTCAAATTCTGTGGTTAGCAGTATTATAGTGTGAAGTTTTAATCATTTGGGCATTGAAAAAGTAAGTACAACATATTTGCTTTGTATTTGGTAAATAGAAGAAATGTGGGAATAGGCTGAGGTGAAGGGCTGGGTTTTTTGTTTTTTGTTTCTAGAAAGGGAAGGTGTGAGGGTGTCAGGCTGCAGCTGTCTATCTAGCAAGTCCCACTCTTCAAAGTGGAAATTCACTACCAGCAGTCTTACATGCATGTTTACTATCTAAACATGTCGATATTTTCAGCTCGTTACATGACCACTTCAAACAGGACAAACCACAGCGTATGAAAACAGGCTGCTTGCCGCACCGCAGGCTGTATTCTGGTCTGCCTTTAGGGTCCATACAATTTCCTGTTAGTGTATTTCCATAGCAGGCTGGGGCTCTTCAGCAGAGCATACATGAGGTAGATAGAGCCTTTTTTTCAGTCACTTAAATTTCTCACTGGATACATGTGGATAAACATCTGGCATTGGTTTGTAGCACACAGATATCCAGGACTGAAAAGAGCATTGACAAAAGGAGAAACTCTACGACACATTATGAGCATGGGCTTCTCTGCTTTCCCCTACTGCCAAATTCCAGCTTAGTCTTTGGGCTGTGCTGTGACTGCCCCCTCGCTCCCCTTGCTGCAAAGCTGTCGTTAGAATCGGGGTCTTCCTTGTGCAGCTCTGCAAGTGTCTCCCACAGCAGCGTTATCCGTTACTGCGTAAATACAGCGCCTTTTCGTTTGTCCCTGTTTCCCTCAGGGACAAACAAACAAAAGGAAGTACTTTTTCTCATGATGTATAATAAAATTATGGAACTCATGGCTACAGGATGTTGTGGAGGCCAAAAATATAAATGGTTTTTAAATGATATTAGATAAATGCATGAGGGTTGGGTCCAGCATTGACTATAAAGTACAATTTTCTACATATAAACTTACCTCAGGAAGTTTCTAATTTGTGGATATCTTGGACAATATACTGTCTTGGAAAACTTATACATGCTCTGTTCTTATAGGCCTTCTACTATTGACCATTGGCAGAAATCAGATTCTGAACAAGATAAAATGTTGGCATAAATCACTATAGCCATTTTAATGTCTTTCTGTTCTTGTCTTTTTTGATTTCTTAAGAAAATACTTTAATTATTGCCAGTGCTAAAGTCTCCCAGTATGTTTTCTTCTTTATCTTCTCTTTTAACCCACTAACTTATTTCCCAAGGCGGTGAAGCAATAGAAAATGTTACTAAAATGTCAACTTGTTTTATAAAATTATCCTCAGATTTCCACAGTGGATTTTTTTACTCCAACAGATGATGGAAGCCATCTTGCTGAACCAGTCTCTAATCCTATGCAACAAGAATACAGTAGTTTAATTAGAAGAAATGCTCCTTTGCTGTTTGGAAAAATTAATGCTTTTAAAAAAATTTGAAATATTGAATCTGATTATAGTTACATAGCTTCATTCCAGCAAAAATCTACAGGAACCGATCTGGGATCCGTTTGGGCAGACTGCCCAGGGAAGGTTGTCCAGAGCACAATTGGCTGCAGATTTAGGAATATCAACTACTGTGAAAAGTGCAGAACCTTATCTGGCATGAATCCACTGCACCATCTCCAGCTGAGTAAGACCACCGAGGATAAGATCTGATATTTGAATAACAATACGACTACTGTTATTAGAAAAACAAAATAATGATGTGCACAAAAACACAATATGAAGAAATTTAGGTTGATCACAGAAATTATATATTTGAAAAGCTTTTTCTTCATCAGTTTTTTTGTTTTTAAAGGTCATATTTCACACATACATACACACACACACCCCCCTGCCCTGAAATAAACTACCCCTCTTGACGGTTAATAACTTAACTGTGAAGTAAGCTGGGATGAAGTAATACAAATCCAAATTATAATGGAAGCAGAATCAGGCTTGTAGTTTCATTCTTCTACTGTAATTGAAGCTTTGACTTCTTCTCCCCTTCTTCCCCCTTGAATTTGAGGCCGGTACATTAGCCTCTTTCCATACAACTATAGTGTTCCCACTAACATCA
>KL282035.1:50746-63790 GCA_000699545.1 Podiceps cristatus
GACAGAAAACGCTTTTGACCCACCCTAGCCTATACTTCTATGGAGTAAACTCTTGCCTGAAAGAGAATTTGTAGGCCTGCAACCCTGTAGACTGTGAAAGGAATAGAAGTCCTGGTTTCTACACTCTGATGTGATGGAGTTCTGAAAAAAATAAAAAATAGTATTTGTGACTTAAGAGCTTTTAAAAGTTTAATGACCCACTTTATATGTACAAGGAACTTGGGTATTTATAAAGCTCTCCTTATAGATCTAAACTTTAGCAATTTGAGATTCTTCTCCCAGAAGATTTTTCTTAAAATTGTTCCGATACTTTTTCACTTGTATAAGAGAGAGTCTTGTGACGTACTGAATAGCTTTTATGCTGTAGAGGAGTATCTTTTATGAACAAGAGGGTGAACCTTCTGCAACTTGATTAACACAGATGACAAAAAGGCAAGGTGTATGTTCTAGTCAACACAGTTTAGTTTGGCACTGTTAAATCTGTATGCATTTGGCAACATTTGCCTGAGCAGTAATATATTTTTGGTTTATGGTTGGTTACTTTAATAGTAGCTTAGGATTTCACCAATCATCTCTGAAACCATTCATCATATAAAGGCTCCTGCCATTACATATTGGGATGTATTAGTTAAAGGACAGTATTAATGCTGAATCGTTCCAGTACTTAGGATAAAGAAAATAGTAAAACATAATAATTAAGCTGTACCCTCATTTCCCAAACCTAAAGGAATATCTTTGTAAGAGAGGTGAATTGAGTGGGCTAATCCTGGCAAACTTGTCATAGTGACTCAACCTCTTTCTTTGTTAAAAAAAAGCAAACAAAGAGAACAAAATTCTACCCTTTATAAATGCTTTAAAACAGTGTTTAGGTCCCCTCCTCCACACACCCCATGGCATTAAGGTATATAACAAACTAGCTATGAGCCATCTTAAAATCACAAATTCCTTAAAGTTAGCAATGTTTTTCTGTTTTCCCAGAGTATAAAAGTGAAAAGATGAATTATGCCAAATAACACAGAATGTAATTATTTTTAGCTCTGATTCAACAGGAGATTTACAGACAGATTAGTGGTCACCAAAGAAGTATTTGCATCTGTTGTTTATGTTATTACATCTCAGATCAAAGTAAGGCTTTAAACTTTAACTTTCTGTTTTCCAAGTGAAAAATGAAACTGGAAAAAGCTGAAGATGTGAGGAGGGAAATGCTATGGAGTATTAAACACAATGAGGACAATTTTGAAATGAAGAGGGCATGTAGGATGAAGCTCGGTGGCTGAATCCATCAAACTTCTGAACACTCTGCTCCTCATCCCCCACATTATGTACATATGTGTGTGTGCCTGTGAATCATCTCAGTGATCGTGGAAACACTCCATGTTTAAAATGAGGCCTGTGTTGGCCTCAGGCTTTGCTGAATGTCCAGCCCTTTGCAGTACCGTGTCCAATGTCCTTAATTCTTGTACCCATGGTGATACAACATTTCTGTGGCTGAAGCTAACAAAGTTAGTACGGAGCTGCAGTGGCAGAAACAAGTCCAGTAAAAACCCAGAAGTGGAAACTCAGCCAAAATAAAGCTTCTTTCTAAACAGATGTTAAGATCTTTCAAGTAAATATAAATCTTCAAGGAGTTGATTTTAAGTAAGTTGAGGGCCTCTTTGAAGAGCTAATTGATGTGGATTCCTACAGTCAAAAAGATCTATTAACTACCTTGTAAAAGAGGATATCACCAACAGGAAGAAAACTACAACAACAAAACCCCTGCTTGAGCCATTGTCTCTAATGAGATCATGGTAAGACCTTTTATGCAGTTAACTAAGAAGGAAAAGGAAGAAAGACGCCTATGATTTAAACGCATGACTCAGAAAATTATTAATGGTCTGGAGATCCCATCACAAACAGCTCACTTGTAAAATACAGCTCAGGTCAATAATGGTCAAAGGCATTTTCATTTACTAGATATTAGGGGGCTTTAATGAAATAATTTGCTGGCTTTGGTTCAGTTCATGGGCCCCGATCCTGTACTGAGATCTCCATGGGAGGAGACTATATAATAACAGATGCTCACAATTTCAGCCATGTACAAATGTACAAGTACACGCATACATACACTCCATAATATAGATCTATACATGTGTGCAAAGGTTGGGATTGAGAAGTCCTGCCTCTTTTTCAAAGAACAGCCATTATAAATTATATCAGTTTGTGTCCTTGTCTGCAAGTTGACTGGATATGGCAAGCGCTGGGCTTATGTGTAGACAGACATTGTCATCTTGGCTTTATTTACGGCCCTTCTTGGGCCCAGTTAAGTAAGTAGAAATTGAACAAAGACAAAATAACATTAACCATGAAAAACAAACAAAATGACCAGAAAGACTTTCTTTCTCTCACCACTCATTTACATATCACTTTGGTATTACTTGGAAAGAGTATAAGTAAGGTAAAAAAGGGCTAAACATAAGGTTGACTTTAAGCTGGCTTTGTCTTATAAAAATATTTCAAGTTACTCTGCAGATTTAAATTCTTACAGAATGTTCTGTTCCCTTAACTGAACATCACATTTGATTTGTCTGGATGAAAATATTTGGATTATTTATTTATGTTGGAAAAAATATATGAATTGAAATTTAATTTAATGAGCTAACTAACTTGTCCTTTAATGGTAGCAAAGTTTCACTAAATTTGAGAGCAAATGCAGCTTTAAACAAAATCAGGGGAACAGTTGAAATAACTAATTTAATCTGATTTTGAATGTTAACATAAATATACTGGAGTATAGCTGTCACATTTTCTCAGCAATTCTGATGTTCTGTTACATGTTCTTTTCTTTTTAAGTGAGATAAACTATTTATGTCAGAAAGACTGGCCTGCACTTTGAATTCCAATATATTTCTCTCACACAACTTTCTGTGCAGAAACCATACTGTTTTATTTTTAAATAACCTGTAATTGTTTAAACTCAATTTAAGTCACCCCAGTAAGAGACAATAAACCAGTGTCTTTTTATGTTTATATCTTATTTTACATAAAATTATTCTGGAAGGATATTTATAGCAATTAAAATTCACCCTATTTATTGTAAAGCAATCATTTATTATTAAGCAATCATTTTGCTCATATACCAAAGGCCAGCTATTTACAGTATCCTAGGAATTAACAGATTGAATAAAACTATTTGACTATCTAGTTCCTCCTTGAAAATTCAGGATTATTTCCTAAAGTATATCCCTCCAATTATTAAATCCAACAGAGCTGATTGTATACTGTATATTTCAGTTTTAGCATTCATCTCACTCTTCTCAATTAAAGCCTTACAGTTCATGCAAGAACAGAAAAGGCTTTAAGATTAAAAGAAATAAAATGAAATACCAATCTGATTAATGTTTCAGGACTCAGAAAGCCAGTTTATATTAAAAAACCTTCTTACCACTCTGGCTTTGTGAACCATGTGTTAAAAGATGGGGATTATGAAGATCCATTGCAGCAAAAGATTGGAGCGTTCTTCTTTGTGCTGGTTCAGCTGATGTACAGCGCGATCTGTGCCAAGACCCTCTGCCTTTCTTAAACATAGCGATGGAACATGTCCACCACTGAGCCTTCACCACATTTGTCACTGGTCGCTTCACTCTTTTAAATGTCACTAATTGTCCATCTGAAGCATCTTGGTAATAAGAGGGCAAATGGTGCCGGCATCGTGTTTGAATCGTACATAGTAGAGTTCCATTCATGTTTATGAGGACATTTATTTACTAACAAATCCAAACCGGAGCTGGAGTAAGAAACAAATGGTAGGAAACCTTTTTTTCTGTCAACACTTATGTGACATGTAATTGTAGCTTTGTGACTTTGGTAGTCCACACAGAGCTTACCTTCAGAAAGTCAGTGTTTACCTTATATTTAAATCAGAGCTGCCACATGAAGGAAAATTACTGGGACAGACCATGTTTTAGTCTTCACTATACAGGCATTCACACTCTTTAATTTTAGCAGCAGACGAGTTATCAGTGTCAGCTTCCTTTTTACCTGATAAATTCACTGACTCATCCATTGAACACAACCTTTTCTGGCAAGATGGGAACAGGAGCTACTTACATATTACTGCATTGACTGTCACATACACAAGCACACTGTCACCACCGGGAAAGTGGGGAATAGACTAAACCCTTGTATTGATCTGTCTCAAGAATAACCAGCTCCAACCACCCGCAGTCCAGAGTCCATATCCCTTCTGCCTGACAAAAACAGAAGCAGGATTATGAATGCATTGCATTCAAGCAGGGCTGGGGGAATCCCTGACCTGCACTGAGTTTCTGGGAGCTGGGACAAGGGAAAAGCCCGACTACTTTTCTCTTACATTTTTGTAATGTCCAAAAAGAGACCTGTAGGGAATTTTGGTAGTACAGCTAGAGGAATTTCTTTCTGCTTCTTGCAAAAGTCTGCTTTCACTTGTGAAAGCTGTCTGGTTCACCTGCATGTCAGTGAAAAGCTGTGCAACCATCCCAGATAAAAAGGAACCTTGCAGTAACCCAGACTAACACACATGTTTACAAAAGCCTGAAGGAGAGGAGGGAGAATCACATTTTCTAAACACTCAGATGTTGGTTTGGATAAGGAACCTTCAACCAGAGGAGAGTTTTGTAGTACATTTGAGATTTTTTTATCTAGTTTTCTTTGGCAAGAAGTATTTCAGATCAGCCATGCTATTGCAGCTGAGCCTCTAGTCGCACATGCCACAGGTTTGTGGATGATGATGATGATGAAGACGCTTTCATGCCATGACCTTCTCTCATGTGGCAGCAGTGGACTGCAGGTCTGCTTGGAATGTCCCCTCCTTTGGGATGCTGTGAAAGAAGAGCTATTGCTGCTGCCCAGCTGTGAAAAATCTGCTACTGGAACTGCAGAGAGACAAAAAGTAAGCTTCAAACAAACCCCCAACACGACGACCTTTCAGGAAGTTCAGTTCTCAACTGGAGCTCTACAGCTTTTGCTCATTTTACATAATCCTATATTCTTCCTTTTAAAGAAAAAACCCTTTGTGATGGCCTTGCACTCCACTTGCAAAGAAAGGAACTAAGTCCTGTTTTCCCGTTTCTTTGTCGTCACCTTGACAAAACAAAGAGTGACACTGCTTCCATCGTTATCATGTAGAAATCCATTATTCTACACATTGCACAGAAATTTATGTCTCCCCTTCCCCTTTCCTGCTGGGAATTTGTGGTAGCATGGTAATTTATTTCAAGTGGAACAGAAGCACTTATGTTTTAGCTTCCTTTTCATGTCTGGAAGGTAGCAGTTTATTCCAAATGTAATAATGGTTAATAATCCCTATGTGCATACTTGCACTAATGTTAACAGCATAGTTTTTACAAGAAAATAATCTTGGACAGCATGTTAATAGGTTTACATTAAGCTGACAAACTCTAATGTTTTGTTTCAGAACAGATTAGAATTGCAGACAGCTAATTAATAATAAAATAATAGCATTCCTGTTGGCTTTGGGAAGATATTTTTACCTGTTCTATAGCTGAAAGTCAAAAAGAAAAGTGAAGTCTCAGGGGTGAAATACTGGCCAAATTGAGGTTAACTGCAAAATATCCATTGACTTTAATATGTCAGGTTTCCAGGCTTTATCTAACCTTCCAGTCTCATCCCAGTGGGGGATCACATGGTTTTTTTTCCACAGATAAATCTGTATGTGTCCTAACCCCACATGATTTGAACTCATGGAAAAGAAACCACAGCATTACCTGAATGGAAAGAATTGGATCCAGATGAGGCAGGGAAGTGTCAATGGGAATCGGGGGTTTCCTGGCCTGGAACACCACAGGTCTCCTGTAGGGCTCCGTTTGCTCTGGTCACCCACCCCCACCCCCACCCCCACCTGATCAGACCTTCAGGCAGGGCAGAGAGTTAATGCTTTTTCCACCAGCATCAGTATCAGGGATGGAAAGCCTGTGTCCTGAAAATGAGAACACCCATCCCAGAACATTGATTCCTGACTTTTGCATGGCTTATACTTAGGTTTTCTGTGCTCTGAGTACAGGGATTTGCAGGTGGGGGTGGGGTTCAGATGTGCTTTGCAGTAACCGGTACAGTTTCCTTGGGTCCTCTGGGAGCAACAGATGACCAGAGCCACAGTCACAGCATTCTTTTAGTGCCTGACAAGATTTTTCATCTGTTTTCAGTACTGAAGAAATTGCCATGGAATAATGTTCTGACCACAGGGCATGAATGTTATTACCAGCTAATGGGGAGAATGTATAACTATTAACATAATTGAGACTTACATCTCAGTGAACTATCTTCCAAACTTTCCTAAGGATTCGTGAACACTTTAATCTCTACTATTATGGTACAAAGTGTGATAGATATGAACATTATTGATGTCAATTCTTCTTTCGATCGAATAGCTGTAGTTGTAAGAAATGTTATCCTAATTCCTATATGTTCTGCACATGTGGTTAAACTAATGACCTGAAAGTCTGCATTTATCTACAGCAACTACAAAGTCGGTAGAACAGATATTTTTCCTTGCCCCTGAGGGAGAAGAACAGTACCACATGGCTATCGTTATGAAAATGAGATTGAACTAAAATCCCAAATCTGAATACTTGAAAGTTTAGGAATATCTGTATTTGATTTTGAGCCCTGTTCATCTCTGATTCTGAAGAGTTATAGCATGTTTTAAAGGCTTGGGATATTTTCCTTTTGTTTAATAGTCTTGTTATCCTGATATGTTGGTTTATTCAATGTATTTTTGATTACATTGCAAATGCTTCTGAGTTATTACAAAACCACCCTTCTGAATGCAGTTTTACTTGGCAAGAAAACATTAGCCTTATTGTTATACGTGACCTACCTGGGATTTATTGTAAAATTAAAATTATTGTAGACGGAAGATGGAGAAAGCAGAACCAATGATAAATGCTAAGAATTCATATAAGATCTGAGTGAAGGGCAGACTTGAAATAACTGGTATGTCTCATCTTTGGCTCATTGCTCTGTGTTTTCACTACATTAATCATACCAAAAGGCATTTCAGTTTATATTTGTGAACTGTGAAGCTCCATCAGGGCAAGGGCCAGTACATGTTCCTGGATTACAAATCGGAAATGACTCTGATTGTTATCACTTTGGGCACAGGGACAGTGTGTGGAAATTTGCAAACAAAAGTAGCAACTTAATCAGTGAGAGAGTGAGTCCAGCAGCCACCCTGCCGCCTTGCTGGGAATACGGGAGCAGCCACGGGTGACGCTACGCCTGAGATCACTGGGAAGACAGTAATTTTTAGATTGTCCAAAGGATACATCCAACCAGCTGCATACAAGCTGTCCATATCTTTGTCTAGCAAGCCATGTCTAATATATGTCCATTTTCCTCTATCTTTTGTTACACCTGTTGCTCTGCGTGTGTGCCTATACATTTACATAATCATTGTCCATCTATGAATTTGCCCTATCTTTGGTAAAAACAGCAACAGGAACTGCGCATCAGCCAGAGAAAGAGAAACTATTGACAATGATTTAGCAGATATGAAATTGAAGGCCGAAAGCTTCCCTACTCTAGCTCATGATTTCATGACTTTCAAAGGAATGCCTTGCAATAACATTGACTTCCAGGAAAAGCTGTGATTATGAGAAATTGAAGTAGGTGGGAATATTCTTGCTAGGTCCTGGAAAAAAAACACAGGGGGAAAATGCTGCTCCTAAAGCAAGGCTTTTGGAGGGAGATTTTTCCATCATTCTTCATTTATCTTCTCTTTACAATGACTTAAGTGCAGGAATATCTCCAAAAGATTTAAATTTTCAGATTTTCCCTAAATTTAGACATGTTTGGACCAGTTTATATTCCACAGAATTAGAATAAGAGAGTTTCAACACAATTTTCTTGTCGCTGCTATTGCGTTTGTGCTCAGTGCTAAGTACAGAACAGCCTGATTCTACTCCTCATCACTGCAACTCCAGTATGATTATTCCTCTAGCAGTTAATGGAAATGATAATGCTTATTCCCAGTATATGAGTTCTCTAGAGAAACCTGCAGTTTTACATTTCTTACTCAGAGGCTGTAGCATTCAAGAAGTAAACTGGGGCAAGGAATTGATCCCCATAATCATGTCCTGAATCTCACTCCAGCAACCAGAGTTGAAGGAGATTGTATTAGCACACATTTACTTAAGGGAAACCTGTGATTGCTCCCTTTCAAAATCCCCAGAGGAATTTAATGAAAAGAGTGACTAAAGTTGTCTTTATATGCTTTGGCTGCTCTCATATTTCCCATAAGAAATGTCTTATCTTTCTATACAATTATTAAAGCTACAAAAGGATATATGTCTTGAACTATGCCATTTCAGATAAACGAAGACACTTTTGTCTTATTAAGTTTCAGAGTCTTTTCTGCAAGCTGCTTTGAGCAACTGATAGTTCATTATATGGTTTAGTGAACTTTAAATTTCAATCTTAGATTTTTATGCATGTTTCTCATTTTAATAATTATTGGAAAGAAGTATTTGACAAAAATTTTATTTAGGTATTTTAATTCACTCTTTGACATGTATTCAAGAAATCAGTTCCATCAGCACAGGAAGAAACCAAATTTTCTGGAGTTGCACATATTTTGGCAGGACAATCTCCCCAGTACGCAGAGTTACAGATATATTATAATGCTGAGAATTATAGGTATGTCTGGAGTCACTTAGAGATTAATGGATATATATAGAATTTTAAGAATGGAAATAAAAGGTGTTAGAGTTTGTACTAGCAGTTAACATTTTATAGTGCTGTAGGAAAAATGAAGTTCTTAGTTTACTGCTACAGACATTTCTGGAAATTTCATTTATTTGTGCCTTAAAATTATAAAGTGATTTCAGCAGAGATGTATCGATATCTTTTTTTAATGTCTGTAGTAAAATTAAGGTAAACATTTTCATGTATCCAGAATATCTATCATTAAACCACTTGTGCCCAGATTATTGTAATAAAAGTTAAGAACCATAAATATAGCCAAACTTTATAGGACACATATGAATATTGCTGTCTACTTACATTTATAACCCATAATTTAAGGGAGTTATTATGTATACACTCATGAAAATCTATGCACATAGATACTGTGTGTGAGAATACATAAACTCTTGTCCAGATATTAATTGCTGGTAGTCTGAAGTAGTTCAGCAGATTTCAGGCCTCTGCTTCCCTGCGTTCTGCGGGGGAATCGATTTTACAGCACGTAGAGGCTTTGCTCTTTGCTGTATTAGGTGTCAATGGACAAGAACACCAGTCTTCAATATAAACTGGAATCACAGTGTTGAAGCCAAGTGCTGAACATAAGACATAAACCAAAGTAAAGTAATATTTGCCATTATTAGCCAAGGGAAAGAAGGAGAAAAGAACAGGGCTCTTGATTAAAATATTCTCATTCTGTGTAGTGTAGATAGGATGCTTTTAAACATTGTTCACTAAATAAGACATGCTGAGGTGAGGGATCTCATCTGCTTACAAACACCTTGGCTGCTCAGGTGCTCTAGCTCGTCAGGGGCTTCACTGAGAGTCAGAAGTTGGTAGCAACATGCTCTGACATTGAGGAGACCTCAAATCATGCTGTCACCACAGATACATTTTGCTTCCTTTTTTCCCTGTGTTTTGAGGTAAAATTAGCTGCATGAGCACTAATCATGGCCACAAGGATCACTGGCCCCACCTTTCATCTGGTTTTGGACAAGGCAAAACCCTACCATGATTCAGTCCTTACCAGGTGCCTATTGTGTACAGGAAGCACACAATAAGATCTACGTTTCTGGTAACGCTGAAACTTAAGGTGGCTTGAATTGTTCCCTGTCACCTAGCAAATGATATGAGATCACTTTCGGTTCTCCTCATTGCTAGGTTATTTATGACAGAAGCACACACATGGAGGATGTGAACGCATAGTGCACAGATCATGAGTTTCACTGAGTGTTTTAAGACTGGTGGGATGCAGGGAGTGGATCTCTCTGGGTTAAAGGTAACAATATGTAGTTGCCTGGAACAGTGGGGAAACAGTTTGATGGCCCAGGGGATCCCCTTGCTTTCCCGTAGCCCGGTACGTATTGAAAATGCAGTACTTTCAGTGGTTTCAGTGCATCTAACTTCCCATTTACGCTTTCAAAAAAGACCTCAAATCAAGGCTGTAGATTACTGGCAGTCATCATCATAATCCAATATCCTGGGCCTTCGGCTGACTTTGAGACTTTGTATCCATACTGATGTAAGACAGAAGGGTAATCTCCAATGAAGTTACAACCTAGAGAGGAAAGACAGACAAATGGTAATAAAAAGGACTTGTGATTTCATCAGGGAGGGCCTAAGACAGAGACCATAAAAGCTGAAGGGAGAGCCCATGGCAGCGAATAAAGAGATTCCTCTCCTGCGATAATTATACGAAGCATTACAGAAAGAAGCAGCTTGTGCAAAGTTTAGAACATCATGCAGTTGAGTCTTGATTTCACAACTTTTCTTAGAAAGGTGTTTCCATACACAGAACACCAACAACATGCTCATATGTCATAGTGATAAATGTAAGAAACTAAGCAGAATTAAAAATAGATCAAGTAATACAATGTTAAAACATTATACTACCTCCTATAACACAAATAAAAAGTTATATATAGATTCCAAACTATACTATAGCTTCCCAGGTTCTTTGAAAGTTTAGCTACAAGCTGAAAGTGCAATATAGCACTAAGAACTATTTATGCAGTTTAAGATTATACTTTTTAAGAACCATATTTAATGTAGTAAGGAGACACTTCTGTGGAATTAATTTTGATTGTAAGTTGTATGTCCATCTTCAAGAATGAGCCATAA
Source organism: Podiceps cristatus (assembly GCA_000699545.1). Classification (NCBI taxonomy): domain Eukaryota; kingdom Metazoa; phylum Chordata; class Aves; order Podicipediformes; family Podicipedidae; genus Podiceps; species Podiceps cristatus. Next base: position 61,586 of record KL282035.1, read on the forward strand.
GGTGTCTAGATATTCTTTTACATGGAAGATGTTACAGAATTAGTCATTTGGAAAAGTACTCCTCAAGAGTATCTTTGCCGAAGAAAATTAATTAGTTCCACACTTTTAATAGAAAAACATATATTTTTTAAATCCCCCCACATGTTAATTTGTTTAGGATAAGATTGCAGATGTTGCCTTTTCTACAATTACACCTTCCCCTTCAGTGTATATTGAAGATGGCTCACGTTTGCAGTCAACTGGATAATCATAAATAAATTTAGCTTATAGAATTAAGTGGTTTGGAAAGTTAGATCAAGAAAGAAAAATACAGTTGATGCTGTAATAAAATTTGTAAAGGTTGACATTAAACTCGATAATTCTTTGAACCAGAAATATTACTAATCAGTAGAAAATAGGAACATATTGTTCTAATTTACTTGTTATAAGTAGCTTCCTTATGGGACCATTTAATCACATTTGATATCATTCTCAGTTATGCTGCTTATTGACTTTGTTAAGCCTTAAGGTTAAAAAACTGAGAGATCTAATATTCATACAAAAGTAATTGAAATTATCTCTTAAAGTGTTTTGTATGCTTTTGTAATAACTGCAATTAATTACATTTGAAATGACAAATACATTTCATTTATACAGATTTTGGGGTTTTAGTCTAGAAGCAAGCAGACTTTTAGAGTGGTATAAAACTGTGAAAGCAAATTGAAAAGATTTCTTGAAGATGCCTTAGTGTAAAGCTCAGATATTGAATTATCGGGCTAGTACAATCAATATTTTGCCTAAGTCAATACACTGTCTTTGATACGTCAGATACTTCATGAGGAAGTGAAACTCAGCCTCCTTGCTTCCATAAATTACCCATATATTGAATATTTTGCTATTGGGTAAACTTAACTGGGGAAGTCTTCTGATATCTTGAAACAAAGAACTCTGTGTTCCCCATATCTTGTCTTGACTGGTATAGCAAGGAATATTACTATTCATATTAAAGCACAATATTTAATAAAAATACTTTCCTTCCAGTTTCCCAAGAATTCAGTGGGGTGCCATACAGGTATTCTTCCATCATCATTATGTATTATTGCCTATTACATTTTCTGTACTTAACTGCATAACATAATGTGATAGAGAGATGCCAAGCTACCTCTGACACAAGATTGAGTATCCACAAATTGATTGATTTTCAGAGACTGTAGTTTCTAAAGCAGCCTAATAGAAGTAACTTGAGTACAATAGAGTGCTGCCATTTCATAGCTGCAGAGCTGGTTCACACAATAGTTTCTCGGGTGGTTCTGCAGCCTGTGTCCCTAGTGAGTATATTCATACATTCAGAAACATACTTAGTGCCTTTCCTCATTTTGCTGATTTGTTCCATACAGTTCTCTTGTTTGTATAATTTTTTTTTTTAATTAGTTGTGTCTTTAATTCATGAGACTCCTCTTTTTTATTGACTTCTTTCTAAAAGTTTTATTAAGAGACGAGTTGTCCAAACCTCTTCTCAGTTCAGTGGAGAATTTACTATACTGTTTGATTCCAGATATTGAGTCTCTGAGCTTAGGTCTGAAGTGATAAAAACCCTCAGAAGAATGAAAAAATAGAACTAGAAAAAAACATAAAATACTATATAATCTGCCTGATCTTTACCTAAAATATTCTGGGTGGACGCCTGGGTGGTGCCTGATCTTTACCTAAAGTATTACCGGGTGTAAACAAGGACAGGTAGCTTGGGAGAATTACAGAGAAATTGTCGAGTAGCCAGTGAGCAGGTTAGGAAAGCCAAAGCCCTGATGGAATTAAACCTGGCCAGGGATGTCAAGAGCAACAAGAAAGCCTTTTATAGGTTTGTCAATGATAAAAGGAGGACCAGGGAGAATGTGGGCCCTCTCCAGATGGAAGCAGGAGACCTGGTTACCTGGGACGCAGAGAAAGCCGAGGTGCTTAATCACTTTTTTGCCTCAGTCTTCAACAGCAAGTGCACTAGCCACACGGTCCAAGTCGAGGGTCCCCAAGACGGGGACTGGAAGAACAAAGAACCACCCCTTGTAGGAGAAGACCAGGTTTGAGAGTACCTAAGGAATCTGAAGGTGCACAAGTCCATGGGTGCCGATAAGGTGCACCCGTGGGTCCTGAGGGAACTGGCGGACAATGTTGCCAAACGATAAGGTGCACCCGTGGGTCCTGAGGGAACTGGCGGACAATGTTGCCAAA
>JMFS01108087.1:0-66502 GCA_000699545.1 Podiceps cristatus
TAAAAACTGATTAATGGACACGGGGGTCCTGGCCCGCCTTCGCCGAGAAGGAAGCAAGTAGTGCTGCTGCGGGTGTCTGCTAGGCTCCCTTAGCACCTAAAAGTGACACGACTCGGGGGCGGGGGGGGGGGGGTCGAAAAAGAATCGTTACGAAGAACTGCTGAGGAAACTGGTTAATTACTGTTCATGCTTAATGAAGTTAAGCTTCTCTTAGTTTAAATGCCTTTTTGCTGAGAAGGCTTCATTAGGGTAAACTAGCAAGTCTTGTTCCCTTGGGATGGTGAAGCTTGTGTCTGTGGTGTGGAAAGAATTTGGCTGGAAGAAAGAAAAAATGGTGAGGGCTCCTCTTCCATTTCTGCAGCCACAGCCCAGAAAGTGGAAGGCTTAATATAACAAGAGGTTTCTGACACCGTTGCTTGAACTGGCTTCAGATTGCAGAACTTGATGCTTTTTAGTTTTACATGGCAGTGCTTTGTGTCTTATCTAGTCACAGTGATTAACTGGAACTTTTGCATAGAAGACTTGCTCCTAGGGCTAGTTGAACTTTTGCATTCTCCAGTATGGATTGGAAGTCTCAAGTGTTGCAGTTGTACTGGTTCAGGATTTCTTCCTAATTTCATCTTGCAATGTATTACCTCGCTTTTCTGGGCATGCTCTTTGAGATCTCCAACACTGCGGTTTCATCCAGTTCTTGGAAGTCTTCTTGCTTGTCTCATCCATAGGAAGTACTGTTGATGTCTTATCCCTGATCGTTAATTACTTATTTGGAACTATAGTTCTGCACTAACCATACAACTTGCTGCTTCTTGTGGTGCTTGTAAGTGCTTGGACAGCCATCCAACCGAAGCATGCTTGGAAACTGGAGCTACCCAAGATCTCAACCAGCGAGAGCTCATTACTTTGGAGGATGGTTTATTCCATGGTATAGCAGAGGCTTGTCAAATTTGGAATGAGGCTCAGTGCTAACTACTGGAGTATGTAGAGTGAGGATTCAAGGCAAGTATGAGCTAAGACTTTGGAATTACTAGCTACATCTGAAGCGCAAGATTTCTTCCCAATGGACAAGCCATTCATGGAGTCTCCCTGTATTAAAGGTGCTTGAAGGAGTTGGATAAATTCCTTGGGGGGGGGGGGAAGGAATTCTGGAGTCTGAAGTGCAACAGAGAAGGCCAACCAACAATGACAAGCTACCAAGGATTACAAACTGCCCCTGCAAGGTATAGTTGTCTTGGTTTTGTTGTGCTGTGCTGTTTCTTATTATGAGTAGAGGGGTAGCAGGAGTTAGTTCTAAAGGATTCACACTCAAACTTGCAAGTGTCTGGCAGGTGTTAACTCTTCTAACCTCGGTTCTTCATGAGATGACCACCTGTTTCTCACATTCGCTCAGGCTATTGTCCCCTGTGCTCCAGAAGCATAGTCTTCTGCTCCTTACTATTGTTGTCCCTGTAAAGGTAGAAATGAAGAATCTGTCCATATTGTCACTTGCTTTACTGAACAGCCCAATACTTGATAACTTGATAACAGGAAAACTAAATGGCAGATGAAAATATTTAAATTATCATCTTAATGGCTTCTTCATTAATGGAGGAACCAAATTGGGTATTTACTAACTTATTTAGGTACAAGTAGTGTTGGCTAGGATGTTTAGCCCTGATAAAGCCCCCATAAAGTAATGAACCTGTCATAGGTGGCAGGTAGAACCATGAACATTGCAGCAGAATTGCTTTAACAATCATCTGCTATTTTTCACGATGGGTGCAATACTGCAGCTTTGCAGACAGTGGGTCTGAGACACTGACCCTTTGCTCTGCTAGCCAAAGGCCTGAGGTGTACCTGGAGGCCAGCACATGGGAATAGTAAAGAATGTGGCAGCGTATGCCAGTGAGGTCAAAGGACAGAAGTGTCCTGGAGGGAAAACAATGCCTTGTGGCTTTGTCTGCTGAATTGCCAGAGCTTGCTTCCTCAGTAGGAGTCACATTACCTGAAGCTCATGCAAATTCTGTCATTACTGGAGAACCTTTCCGCTGTTAGCTGACCAGATGCTGACACTCATTCTCAGGTGGTGACAGCAAGCTGCTTTCTGAATTCCACCTTGAAACCAGGTAGATGCACAAACAGGATTGTGATGCTTTACTGCATAGCTGGAAATGAAACTTAATAATTTGGGAAGACCTATATTTAATTAGTATCTCCGATGAGAAGAGTGGCATTTAATTCAACATTATTAAAGTATATATATGAGGATGGAGTGTTCGCAGCTATTGGGGAAAGCTATCACACATGGACTGAATCCTTAAAATGCCATTACTATTTTGTAACTGTGAGTTGGCTTGTAATGCAGAGCTCACACTACAGCCTTGGAATTGCTTTCTTAAAAAATAGATATTGTTGAATCATTGCAAATAGCTTTTTTTTTCTGTATGAGTTATTTTGATTCTGTGTGTGGTTTTTTTTATCAAGCAACAAAGCCAAGAATATGTAGTAAGAATAATTTTCTTACTACATCAAAAGATTGTTAGGAGAGTATTTCTTGTATTTCATTAGACATGAACCTTAACAATAGAACTGTATTTGCACTGAACAGCTGCATTAGCAAAAAGCAGCTCTTATAGCATTCAGATCATAATGTAACCCCTTTTCTTCCAATTCTCCTTCAGATGCTGTCGAGATAGACTGCAGTGCACTCTATTAGCCAGAAAATTATGTGTACTGAGATGCTTCTCTGCCTGGTCACTGTTGTTTTGAAGCAGCAAAAGAAGAGTTTTGCAAAGATCCTTGGTTGCTGACTAAAGACAGTAATCGTGATGAAGAGGTACAAGAAAAGGAAGTAAGAATAACAGCTGGTGTCTGAAATTGTAGTTGCAGAGATGAACAGAAGGTGAGATGCTGGGGCCGAAGACAGAGGATTCAAGACACATGAAACATCAGAGCTCTTGGGTGGCTGGAGATGGAGATACGTGGCTTTTAATACACCTTGGAAAATGGACTCAGAAGGGACACCTGCAAAGTGATGCCTCTTCCAACATTGGTGTTCCTGTGCTAGTGAATTTATACACTTTATTCTGATCATAACTTTTGGATGGTTTTTCTTAAACATCTTTCCTTGTGGCTTCATCTTGCTTGTGTAACTCTTGTTTATGCAGTCAGAATTTCTCTGCATTCCTATGACTTGCTTCTTCCCTGATATGTTGTTTTTTACAGTAGAAAGCATGTCATCCTTAAGCAATTCAGTGATTGAGAAAAAGAACTTTCTTACTGAATAGATATTGCGCTGTTTGAGTACCTCAAGTTGTTTTGAGTCAATTAACAAAGGGTGCTGTCAGAACTTGTTGTGATCAAAATGATTGGACTGATGTGGCTTGACAGCTGAGGGGGATTTGCTTCCTTAGTTAAGGAGACTGCTCCAGACAGTGTGCTTCCAGGTACTCCATGTATTGTTTAGTCAGTCTTCCGTATTTTTCATGGAGCAAAAGAGGTGAGAAAAGCTACTTCAGTGATTAGAGTGTGTTTCACTAGGATGTAGAACATCCTTAATTTCTAATTGCTTTGGGTTCTCTGTTCTTCTAATGGCTATGGAGGATAAAGTTAAGATCTTACTACAGCTCAAGTCTTAAGTTTTTTCACATGCTCACTGGTGCAGTGTAATACCGCTGCCTTGATACATCAAGAGAAACGTTATCAAAAATCTGAGTCTTGCGGCCTCAGTGAATTGAAGTGTGGATGCAAGACGTGTATTTGGCTTAATTTACTGGATTTTTAATTGATCAAGATAACAAAACATTGACAGGGTTGCCAAATATCAGCAGAGGTGTACAAAAATAGAAGAAAAAACCTTTTTATGGAGTGCTTGCGCTATAAGAACACTCATCCGTGCAAGCTGTACATAAAATATTTACTCCTGGGCTATTTTAGTGATAAGCAGTTGCTTGTAAGTAGTTTTGTAGTCATAGAAGGAAGATTAACAAAATATATGTTGAGTAAAAAGTAGTATTATAACATTAGTGAAGACTTTCCAAGTTGGTGCAGTGAAGAAAATTCTTCCCTCCCCCCCAGAACAACCTGCTCTGTAGCCAAGTCATTTCTATTAATAATTCATTGAATAAATTATGTCTGCAAAGGCTTAGAAAATTTTAGATAAATGCTTATAATCAGTAAAGTTTCATCCTGTCTGCTAGTGCTTTGGAAAACAGCTTGGTCTGTCATCTCATTACATCTTCTTCCATTTTATTATCAAAATGATGTGGTAAATAAGATTGATTTTTTTTTTTTTTTTTTTTTTTTTTCACCCTTTAGACACTTTCTTACAAGCATTTCATCTGCCACCAAGGAATACTGGCAGTGTGGCAGTACCTGTACTCAGCACTGAAGCACAGCTGTTCTTTAGCAGGTGCTGGGTTTTGATTCATACTGTGACTTCTTACCAGAATCCCAGTAGATGGATAGTCTTGTCCAGTTATGAAAAAAAAAAAAAAAATCTCTTAATCAGCAGTAGATGTTTTGGTTTTATTTGTTTGTTATGTACCTTTAGAATGATTTATTTCCTTCTGTTATGCACTTTTCTGAAGCTGCTGGAGCTTCTGCTGCTCCTGATGGGACTCAGTTCAGTATTGTTCTCTCTGCAGCCTTTTACATGTAGGATTTCTCTAGTGTGTTCTGCATTTAGCAGAACAACAGAGAACTGCGAGCCTGATAGCATTGATTGTTAATGATGATTTTGGAGCACTATGCTGGTGTGTTTGTGTAACATGCAAAGTTGCTTTAAGAAGTCTTTGGGGAGGTTTTTACATTGTAAGTTGAAATTTTTCAGCTTTACGACTGACATAAATTAGGCTTTTCCTCATGGCTAGTTTGAGGAAGAGGTAAGTGAACACTGTTGCTAAGGAAGTGTCATTTAGTATCAATCAGATTATTAATTCCATTGTGTGAGTCTTCCTTCCCTGTTATCAAACACCTCTTTCTAGTGCAGAATGAGCTGCTGAGAGTCAGTCTAGACCCGAGTTCGGGCCATCTTGTGACCAGCCTGTTGTGTTGGACCTGTTGGACACCAAGACTCCGTGTAAGCTGAAGCTGTTAGATCTGCAGTCTTTTATCTGAAACTTGTTTCTGCATTTGGTCTAGGTCCCTACTGCTTCCTGTCAGGCTTGTGAAGAGTGTTTACATTCTAATTTATTATGTAGAGTTTGAACGGAATGTTTTGAGAAAGATTTATGTAAAATAAGTTTCTATGGGTTATAAAGTAAGATCAGATATATTTATCTTTCTATTACTCATTAAACACATTTCTTTAGCTGGCTTCATTGACTTTTTCTGGAAGTTTAGGTTTATGGTTGCTTATTCTTAAGCTCTTGCTGTTCCTGATAGAAGTTCCTTGCAGATTTTCCTGAAGTACTGTGAATTTTCTTAAGCAGACACTGCTTGTTTCTGCTTGTGTTCTTGAACAGAGCATGAAAAGCTGTTCAAGAAATGCTGGCTCTGCTTACCTTCAAATAAAGAGAATCCTACCTAGTCATTTCCCTTTTAAGAATTAAGAACGATTGAGAAGATTGAATTTTCAAAAAAAAAATCATCCAATGAGTTGAGTGAAAACAGAGTTGTAGAGGCAAGCTGATGTAGATTGTATTTGCTCATTAGAATTTGTTGGGGTATTTTGAGGAATTGAAGCTTTTGTGAAAAGATCTTAAGCTGTTCTTATAGTAATTTCCCTTATAAGATAGCCATTTTTGGGGTGCATCTGTGTGTGTAGGAGGGAAGAGATGTGTTCTGTCATTATTTAAGGGAGAGAATCTTATCTAAACATCACTACACTTCAGAAGTCCTTAGTTTTTGTCATTTGTGTTCCTAACATAGGACTGTGAAGGATCTGGTAGAATTCAAGCCATAATCCATCTTTTCAAGGGTGATGAGGCAGGGTGGCTAAGTGGTTTGGGTTTGGGGGGGTGGGGGGTGTGTTTTGCGTTGGTTTTGTTTGGTTGTGAGGTTGGTTTGGGGGTTTTTTTATTTTTTTTTTTTTTTATTTAAAATCTGAGCTGACTTTATGAGAGGGATGGAAAACCCCTGGTAACTTGATCTTCTTTTTGAAACTGGTTATGTGATGGTGTATGCTAAAAGAAGTTCTCATTTCTTGCCTTCTCTTACTAAATCTTATATTTTATCCAGTCTTGCATAACATCTTAGGTAATGGGCTTCTTGGGAATTGCTTTGAGTACCCTCAGATAACACACTTTCATTCTCACTCTGAGCCTTTAGATACTACAGTAGTGCAGATACTAAAATTACATGTTTCTATGATAATTGTACACCAAGCTATCCTGTAATTTTTCGTGTTTGTCTAGTTTTTTTCTTGCTTTTGCTTGTATGATTTTGAACCCTAAATGATACTAAATCGCATTTAAGTGTCAATGAAGTTTATCTATATTAGGTAGGTAGTAAATAAACTATGGTGGCAAGCCAGTGGCACCTCATGATATTTTCCTCTGCTGAGGTGGATTTTCTACTAAAGTAGAGCTTGATAGTGCCAGAAGATGATGGCCTTTGAGAAGAATGATGTAATTGCCCTCCAGTTGCTTAGGAAAAAATGTTTGGAACTACGAGTATGTTGTCTTTGTTGACTCTTAACTATGGATAATGTTTTGGGTGGTATTTTTCTTTGGTCTTATTCCTATAGTCACTTTGGTACAGACCAAAAGAGTTGTGATGAGGCTATTTAAGTCTAAAATATGTTTTCTAAGAAAATGAGACAATAGAGCTTCTCTTCATCACTCTGGTTTATCATGATCTGTATTTTTACTGTCAGATTGACTTGGTAATTTAACACTTCATGAAATACAAAGTGCTAGAGTATACTGTAGGGAGATTGTAATACTGATTTGTTCAGTTCTGCTTTAGAAAAAACATAAAAAGCATCTTCCAGGCAGCTCAGATCAGCTCTGATCTTTAAGAGAATAATTCTGCAAGTCTGTAATTTCTGGTGTTCCAAGATGTTCCAAGCTGGTACAGTATTTCAGATGTCAGTGTTTGAGTTGTAATGTCAGCTTTTGACTTCTGGGCATGCCATTACTCAGGTACCTCCACAAACACACTCTGTAGCTGTGCACAGTAAAGATCTTAGGGAAAATGAAACTATTGGCATAATCAAAGTAGTTATGTTAGCTAGTCAAATGGAGAGAAGTTCTCCTATTTTTGCCAGAGTGCTTTTAAGTTAAAAAAGCAATAACTTCTGGAGATGTTCTTGAAGACCTGCTGCATAACAGTATGCAGTCTGCAGGAAACTAAATGCATGATCTAGTGTATTTAAATTTCAACAGCAGTTAAATGAGCACCAGGATTATGCCCAGACATGATGTTTTCAAGCTAATGAGTTCCTTAGCAGGCAAGTAGATTTCTGTTTGAGGCTGCTGTGTGTTTGAACTTTGTAACGTTTAGTTTTTTATATAACTGCAAACAGGAATGAAAACTCGGGTGTGAAATTAAGTAATTATGGCACCATTATTTGAATATAGACATGGATTTAATATTTGGATGAGACAGTGTGTTGGGTTTTGGCTTAAGGTGGTTAAGCTCTTACGTTAGTGATTGAGAGAACTGGAGGCATTTTGAGTAGTGTGCACTGGAATGGTAAAATGATGAAACTGAAGCTTGAAAGGTGTGTTGTGAAAGTTAGCAGTCAGTTTACTCTGGCATAATGTTTGCCATTGGTGTAGGATTGAGATTAAAGAACCTGTCTGTTTTAAACTCTGAAGCATTGAGCTTTGCATACCTGAAACTTAAACTGGTTAAAACTGTGCCATTCTATGAACTACATAAGTGCAAAGAAAAGCTATACTGGAAGCTTGTTTCAGAAGTTAAATAACTGTCTGGAAAAATAATGGGAGGAGCAAGGAGGATCATGTCTTGGTGAATTTACACCAGTGAGAATTTACAGGCATACAAGTAAACATAAGGGGCCAAATTTTCAAAACCTCTGAATTGCCACTTAATGCCAGAGTAAAACTGTGGCTTTCTTGAAAGTGTTTTTTTTACTGTAGAGGCTGCCATATTTTTTAAAAAAAATCAGTACAGAAACAAACTACTTAAATCAATCTTATTTTAGTGAAATCAAATTGAAAATGGATTAAATAATTTGAAGGCTAAATACTGCTGAAATCATTTCTGTTTCTGTAGTGTTCTTGCTGTGAAAAAAGTTCTGTATTTCATTATTATAGATTGTGACTTAGAAGGAGTTGTAAAAGGGAGAAAACCCCATGTCTAAAATGTCTTGTACAAACAGTGGTTTAAGAGGTAGGTGAGAAAGATGTATGTATATATAATGTGCAGGGTTTTTAAACAGTTTTCCTAATTACATTGCTAAGCACCATTATTACTTAGCCAGTTTCTTGACATTAAATGTCACTTACAACTATTTGAGTACATTTAGCATTTAAGATTTGTATTTCTGTCAGGTGTAGGTAAGTATTTCACTTGTGTTCGTATGGTGTGCCTTAATAGAGCAACATTTTGTGTTGGCTTTTTCTGAGCTGTTTGGCTCATTCTTTAGTCTTTTTTTTTTTTTGCAAGTAAAGCACGTGGTTTGGGGAAGAGCAAAACTCAAAGCTTGAATTCTTCTATTTCCTATAGGTTCAGGTGCAAGTCCATCCTAAACTTTCCTCTACTGAAGATGCGTTACAGTATGTGGAGGAGTTAATTCTCCAGTTGTTAAATATGTTGTGTCAAGCCCAACCAAGAAGTTTTCTGGATGTAGAGGTATAGAGAATAATTATTATAAATCTGTAATAATTTGAACTGCTGTATGAAAAGTTAATGTATTAATCATTTCAGTGCAAAAAGGGAAGTAATTGTGTATCATTATGTAGCAGAACCTTTTGCATAAAGCCTGCTGAGTTACCCAATAGCTGATTTTCCTATCAATTGAATTTGTTGTTCAAGCCACAGTAAAACTCTGAAGTAAATCTCTGAACTGTATTACTGTATAATAGATGCTGAGTGTAACTTGTGTACATAAAGCTGACTGATTCCTTTCAAAGACTTTTTTTTTGGTATGCAAACTATAGCTGCTCAGTTTGAGGCTCTGTGCTGCTTTCTCAGAATGGTGATTTGGGCTGATACACCCCCCCCCCTCCCAGAAATTTGAACATTTTTGTTCATTAGTTCAGTTACTTTTTCAGAATGAGTTGAGGAACACTTTCTTTTATATAGAAACCTCTTCTCTTACAATTGCTTTTTCAAAGACTACAGCCTTTGTTGCTGAGAAAAACAGCTTGATGGGGTTTCTTTTGATCAAGCCCTCAAGGAGAGGGCCTGATCTGAGAAGACTTTCTCCATCTGAAACACAAATTAATTAAGCTAAATGACTTAATCTTCTAAGCCTATGAATATCTTGGTAGCCCTTTATGCTTAACCATGATTTGAAGACTTTTGTGCCAAGCTACAAACTCCATGTACGGTGTGCCTGTTCATTTCCAGTAGCTGGGGGCTGTGCCTGTGCCGGGTTAGGTAACAAAACAAGATGCAACTTCCTCACATTCTGAAGAAAGTGGACTAATGGGAAGAAAAAAACCAAAACAAAACAACCCCAAAACCCCTGGGGGAGATTGGGGAGGGGGGAGGAGAGGGAGGTAGCTGTCTGAGCTCAAGATTCATGAATTTCATCCTTCCTCTTCTAAACGCTGACACCTCTAATGATTTTCCAGTGTCCTCTTTATTGGCTGGCCTGTTTTGCAACATCATTCTGGTTTGGCAGCTCAAGAGACAAGAGGTTTGTGGAAGATTTAATGCTGTGTTTTAAACAATGCTAACAAAAAACTTGACACACAGCATTGCATTACAAGTCTTATGGCCGTGAAGTCAGGATGAGAAATGCAAGAATTAGAGATGAGCAACCTCAATTTACCCACTTTGTTTTTATGCATAATGATGCTGTCTTTAATTATAAGATCATACACTTTCAGTTTTCCCCCAGGACACCTTCATTGTTCAATCAACAGGCTGGATTGTGTTAGGGGAGTGAATTGGTATTAGATAGTGAATGAAGACTCTGCTTTCCTTTTGCAGAAGTGTTATGAGGGGAGAAAAAGAAAAGCCCATGCTTTAGAAAGTTGGGTGCCACCTTTATAGAGTTGTATTCTGTCTCAGTTTTTTGTCAGAAAGTTTTTGTTTGTGTACCTTGTCCTGTACCAGCTCTTTGTAAGTGGTCATTAACTTCCTCATTTCACTGTTGCTCAAACAGTGGTCATATTTACGTAAGTTAGGACTTGCAACTGAAACAGTCAGTGGGAACTGTGGTCTGAAAAAATAAATGTGAAGTTATCTGAAAAATGAGATTGCTGGCATCTCTGAATACCAGGGCTACCAAAACCAGTGAAGCTTTTGAACTTCCAGAGACCTGTGTCTTGAGTCCATCAGGAGAGTTGTTCATTGCATGGGAGAGTGTAGGTGTCCTCAGGCACCCTGACTGGAAGGAGTAAATAAACTGGGACATGTATGGTCCAAATGTAGACTATGAAATTGTTTAAAATATATTGGTGCTGTTGGACATTCTCTTTTCAGATTATGTTCATTGCCATTGTCAGAGCAGTTTGCATGTGTACAATCTGGACCACGTACTGATCAGTAAAGCTGAAAGAGAAAACTCATATAATCTCATTCAGTGACCATTCTGTACAAGGAATAAAGTGCTAGGATAAAATCTAGTCACATCCTTAAATGCTGAATTACCAGGCATATGCACAAGGGGAGCAAATTGTGCCTGCTATGGCAACTTAATTCTGGCATTTCTCAAATTCGAGCACTAGATTATTCTATTTTGATGCAGTTTTATGAATGTAGTGAGGAGCATGTACCAAAATGATAAAACTTACATGTGTTGTACAAGCTTTTACAGTTGAAATACTAACATGAGCAAACATTCATTTGTTAAGTAAGAAATTTGATAATGTAGTAATACTGCTAAGCACACTCAGATTGTACATTTACCCTTTAGTCCTATTTTTTTAAGGATCGTGTTCAAAAAAGTTTTCCCCATCCTATTGATAAATGGGCAATAGCTGATGCCCAGTCTGCTATTGAGAAGAGGAAACGAAGAAATCCATTATCTCTCCCAGTAGAAAAAATCCATCCCCTATTAAAGGTAAGTAGTGATGTAATCTTGCTTTTAGAATGCAATTAGAAGTTGACACCTTCCTTTTTGTTTACATTTCAGGTAGGGTACAGACATTAAATGAAAGGAATATCTGTATTTGTTACATTGTTTTAAGTGTTCCAATTTAGTTAATTGCATATATTTCTTTTTCACTTAAAAAAATACTAATTCTCTATTGGACAAACAAAGCCAAGAACTAATTTGCTGTCAACTTGACCTTGTTTCATTTTGCATGACTAAGAAAATGCTGAAGAAACATCTGGAAATAGTCCAAAATATTTAAGTGAGGTTTTTGGGACAGTTGTTTGCTGGTTTTACTTCCACAGTTAATAGAGCAGCATCTACAATGACAGTTTCTTCTCTAGGCCTGCAGACTACTGTTTTATTACTAAAAATAGACTTGAGGGTATGTGGAGAATGTTTATTGAGTAGGGTCTTAAACTTGCTGGTTTTGGTTGTAACCTATGATGTGTACGTCATCGACTGAGTAGATTTTGTTTTTCTTTCAGGAAGTTCTAGGCTACAAAATTGACCACCAAGTGTCTGTTTACATAGTGGCAGTATTAGAATATATTTCTGCAGACATCTTAAAATTGGTTGGGAATTATGTGCGGAATATAAGACATTATGAGATTACAAAACAAGATATTAAAGTGGCAATGTGTGCTGATAAGGTAAGCCTGACTTGTTTCTCATGTTAATAGGAAGTTTCAGTTAAATTTTGAGAGGACAATGTCTATTCCTTATTGAGTACATGGAGTGTTGTACCTTTGAAAGGAGATGTTAGTGTTGTGGTTCCAATAATAGAGCAAAGCTACCAGAAAGCTAATTGAGCTTGCAGAGCTGTTGCTTGTTCTTACTAATAGATAAATCTCTCTTCCTTTTGATATCACTTGCCTAATCTTGGCAATGTGTGAATGCTGTAAAAATTATTGCGAAGTAGCACTAACTTAAAAATCTAACTTTCCTAAACTGTAATAGTGGAGCCTTATTTGTAGCTTGGAAAAAAAGAAGGCTAAAACTAAGCTTGGGTGTTCTCCCCAAATAAATAGGACTGTATTGAATGTAAAAAGTAGTGTTTCAGTGGTCCAATAAAAAACCCACCTGCATTAGCATCTCAGCCTAATCCTAAATTCCTTAGTAGTCCATATTTTTATCTGCAGGTGGTCTTTCTTGTAGCTTCAGAAGATTCATTAGGTTCAGATAGGAATCACCTTTCTTTCCAGCAATGATAGGGTAAAGTGCCCTGTCTGCCTTTCGGGTGCCTTTGCACTTTAGCTTCTATGGTCGCATCATTAGCATCTCAAGTTTTCCATTGTTTAAAAAACAAACCTTGAAGGTAATCCTTTAAGGGGTGGGATTTAAGAATCTCTAATCTTGCTGAAGATTAGAGATTCAGTATTTGCCTCTTTTCAGTATTTTGTCCTGGTCTATGTTAATCAATGTCTTCCTTTTGGATGGTGTCTGTGTTTCAATGAATGCCTTTGTCTCCTTTCTGCTTGTTTGGGGTTGGTTGTTTGGGGTTGGTTGTTTGGGGTTGGTTGTTTGGGGTTGGTTGTTTGGGGTTGGTTGTTTGGGGTTGGTTGTTTGGGGTTGGTTGTTTGGGGTTTGGGGGGGGTTTTTGTTTGTTTTTGGGGGGTTTTTTAATCCTACTTTCTTTACCTTTCTTTATTCTCCCAAGACATCTTGTGAGGTCTTAAGAGTCAGGTAATTCTCAGTCAGGACAGTAGTCTTGGTCACTCTTGCTTTTTGGCATATCTGTCTGAATCATTAGGGCAGGGTTTGAAGGTATATGTTTGAATATTTAGAATAACAGGAGTAAGTGCTGTTGCTGCATACTTCTTTCTATTCTAGGGAAGGTGGTGAGCAAAAGAGCCATGATGACATTGATTTAGGAACTTTCATTACATTATGTTGGAGGAAATCTTTGATATTTACACAGAAGAAACTTTTGAAAGGCTTTAAAGCAGGCCTGTTGGTTTACTGCCTCAGCACTACAAGCTATTGAAAGGTGCTCCCAAGGTGTCTTATTTCCAGTCGCATCAAGAAACAGTATAATAGCATATTACATTCATACCCATAACATGTGTTCTGCTTGTTTTTCTGTTTTGAAACAAAACAACCAGAACTGTTTCTTGGCCCTGTGTGCTATTTTTTTCTCAAGCACTTTCACACTTGCTTTTATGCTGTCCATCCATATGGAAAATTTTACCTTGTCTGTAAAAAAAAAAAAAAAGCTCCACTAAAATGCAAGCTGTTTTTCTTCTATCTGCTTATGCTTCTGATTGCTCTGAATTCATTATCTGGGGTTTAGTTCTTTTGTTTCTGTGGATTTCATACCTCATGAATACAGCCTGGAATCTTCTAGCACAAATATGTGCTAGAACTGTCTCCATAAAGTTGAGTTACAAATGTTGAGGTCTCCAATACCTGCATGATTCCATGTAATTTCCTACGGTAGTGACCCTATGATGTCCTATTCTCCAGGATTAGTTAGGGCTCTCCTTATAATTTGAGTTCCATGTACATTCACTGGCTTTGAAAGTTGAATCACCTTCTGTTCTTAGAGCTTCAGAAGTCAGTCTTAATGTAAAATATCCATTGTTCTGCTTTCAGAGAAGCTTAAGACCAGGGTGTGTAGCAGGGACCTTTGACTCACTAGGATAAAGAACCTGCTGTGTGCCCATTTCCCTCCTCACTAGACCTCTGTATGTTTGAGCAGTGTTAGGACAAGACCTGGGTGAAGAATAAGTGGTCTAGGTAGGTGTGTTTCTTCCAATATTCAAGTCTGATGAACCTACCTGACCATCTCTTGAACTTAGAGATCCCCAAGTATTCTCTTGCAGAATAGATCATTTCTCTAATACCAGTAGTCAGCAGCTTGGTTAACTGACATGTCTTCTGGACAAGCACCTGTAACATGCTTTAAAGAAAGATGACTTCTACTGTAAATACCAGGGTAAATGTCATGTATGTTTGTGGCTTGTTTGGAAGTTTTAATTCTTGATTTCAAATTTTATAATAATTTTGAAAAACACTTTTTCATTCTGTTCTCTGCCATTTTAAAAACTCTCATTCTTCTTTAATGTATTAGCCTTCCCTTGTGTTGTTCTCAGAGGAGTATTTACAGCTTTGATCCTGCAGTCTTTTCCTCATCTTTCCAGTGATTGACAGCGGTCGTGTCAGTCTCTGAAGTAAAAGGCACAGGTTACCATGGCTTCATCTCCATCTGTTCAAAAGGGAGGCTGGCAAGCAACACTTAAATTCTCATTTATTTTGAAGATCACATGTATTGTTTGATACACTTCATAACTTCCTGGAAGGGGTGTAGCTCTGGACAGCAGATTTGTTTATAAATACTGTCCTATCTGTTTGTCCCAGGACAATGTCATCTTGTATGTTGAACTACATCTTATGCTGGCTTGTTAAGATTTGCTATGTTATTGTAGATTGTTTGTGGACTCTCTTTAGGTTGTAGGTTTTTTGTGGTGTGTTTTGTTTTGTTTTTTTTTTTCCCTGCTAAAGATACTTCAAATTAGGATGCCATTTACTGATTTGCAGTTAACTTCAGTTTATTTTTAAGATATTGTTTGAGTATTACGGAACCAACCCAAAGCGTGACTTCTGTTTGCCACTTGCTAAGTTGTTGTAATGACTCCTGGCACAGATACCATGTTTGGAAGAAGTGTTCAGTGATCCGCTTTTCTTGAGATCTTGAGAAGTTTGAATTACTAATTGCTTGTGTTTGGTAAGCCTTGCTTGGGTATGACTTGGAACCTCTGGCAGTCGTAGTTTTTAGAAGTCCTTTTCTCTGTGTAGTTCTACAATGTGACTGCTACCTGTTCTGAAGCTGATGCTGTTCCTCAAGGGTCCATTTTAACAAGAAAACTCGGGAGTTAAGGACAGCTAAAGCTGAAAAGCCAAAATGTGCGCATTTCTTGACTTCAGATAATACAGTATCTTCAGAAGCTTAGGTTATGTGCAGCTAGTTCAAAGTAATAGAATACAGCTAAATGCTGAATGTGTCTGTATACTTCATAGACCTTGTAAAATTGTAATTGATTTTAGTATCACATTCTTGGAGAGATGACTGGATTGGTCTAAATGACTGGGAATTCTTCAGAAATTGTCACTGCAAATAATGACTTGCAAATTCATAGCAATGAATGTTGCTTTTGTAAAGCTCAACCATTCATAGAACGATAATACACAAGTCTTACTGCTGATCAGTCTGATTTCATGGGAGTAATAGATTTCCTTTACTGGTAACTTACTGGTAGATCTTGAAAATAAAGTGTTCTCACTTTGTGGTTTTCCCCCTCTTTACCTAGGTATTAATGGATATGTTCCATCAAGATGTAGAAGATTTAAGTGTTCTAACTTTATCTGATGAGGAACCTTCCACCTCAGGGGAGCAAACCTATTATGACCTAGTGAAGTCATTTATGGCAGAGGTTCGACAATATATAAGGGAACTAAATCTCATTATTAGAGTTTTTAGAGAGCCATATGCCTCCAACTCCAAACTATTTTCATCTCATGTAAGTATTATATAAACCACAAACAAACAAAAAAACCCCACTTTACTGTAATATCTATAAATCTAGATGAACACTTCTAGAACTTGACTGTTGTCCAGTTTAACATATCAATAGTAGAGAAAGCACTTGTCTCAAGTTCTAAAATGGAAATAGTAAAGGAGCACGTGTTGGAAAGCACTGGTTTTGTATAACTGTGGAAGAAACCACCCAATTTACTATATTCACTTGCAGGCCTGTAATTTAAGATTTGTCACTGTTCTTCGCCATGTTTGAATCATTGTAATTGTTTACATATTTGTACATATATAGTCATTAATTTAAAAATAAATTCTATGATCTTATATAAATTATACGGGAAGTGTATAATGAAATACATTATACAATCTTGTTCCATTTAAGGAAGTACTTGACACTCATATCATAACAGAGTAGCTTTGTGCATAATGTTCTTCCTCTTAAAAACTGCGTCAAATTCCCTGTTGGTTTTTTGTCTGGTTCTTTTGCTTTTTGCAGGATGTGGAAAATATATTTAGTCGTATATCGGACATTCACGAACTTAGTGTGAAGTTATTGGGTCATATAGAAGATACTGTTGAAATGACAGATGAAGGTAGTCCTCATCCGCTAGTAGGTAGCTGTTTTGAAGACATGGCAGAGGTGAGAAAATATTTGTATGTATTTTAATGACTTGCACTTTGTTTAGGTTGCAATCTCTTCTTCCAGCCCCACCATGATGAATAGACTGCTTGCTTTTGAGAGTGCTTTTACCTTTGTAGTCTCTCAGCCTCAGTTTTTATAGAGCTGTTTAGAGAGCATGGGGAGGGGGGTGGAGGGGAGAAACACATGCCAACCAAACCACCTGTGACTAGACTTCAACAGAAATGGATTTATCCTGTAAATCAGCTCTAGGGCAGGATTGCTGTGGAAAGCCAAAGTGGAACAAGGGCTTCTTTGCCAACAGGCTTGCTAAGCTGGTCAGGAAGACTTCTGAACTAGGCTTATTAGTGGACAAAGACCAAAGCTTGCAGACTGAAGAATTGAGAGGAGAAGGGGATGTGCGTAACAGAAAGCATGAAAACAAAGGCTCTTGTATCTTCCTCCTGAAAAGGTGGAATGACCAAAGGCTCACCTGAAGTGTCTGTTTCCCCAGGGTGCATATGCTATGTACAGATAGAAGGATCTAGGAGTCTGTGCACAGTTGCAGAGCTGTCGTGTGACTGGAATTAGTGACATGGCAGGATGGGTTGCATGATGGAGGGCTGTATGAACGAATGCAGGCACTCAAGAAGGGCAGGGGGAGGAGATGAGGCCAGGAGGCTTAACAAAATACCAGCTCAGATACATGGAGTTCTGTTATGCAATGAATGATTAGCTGGTTGAACACTTAAGGATCAGGATCAGAATCAGAGGAGGTGGCCACCAAAGGGCATGTTGTGGTTAAGCTTTTCCTGACAAGACTGCCCAATTGACAAGTAGCCAAAACCTAACCTAACTTAAACAAGTAGGAATAATCTTATCACAGGCCCAGGTTCTCTTGGGAGAATAACCTTCCTGACATCTGGGTGGACAACTTACTGTAATACAGGAGATTTCTGGAGGGCACTGGGGACAGTCTTTTGTGGCACATGCTGATGGACTAACTAAGAAAGGTGCTGCACTTGATCTCTTTCTTATGAACAAGGAAGAACTGGCAGGAACACTGTAGCTAATGACAGACTTGGCAACAGGTGATAGAGATGGTAGAGTTTAAGGTCCTGAGAAAAGTGTAGGAGATAAGCAGACTGAAGACTCTGGGCTTTGGGAGAACAAACTTAGCTTGTTCAGGGAATTAGGAGGCAGGATCACATGGATGGCTGCCTTAAGAGTAGAAGGGGCTTAGGAGAGCTGGTTTATTTTCAAAGGCAAAGTTTATATTTCAAAGCACAAGGAATATGTATTCCTAGGCCCTAAGAAAAAGGGTGGATGTAGCAGGAGGCAAGGACAAGCACAATTTGGAGTTTCCTGTTTCACCAAACTCAGGCCCCTCACCTCAAGAAAGACATTGAGGTGCTAGAGCGTGTCCAAAGAAGAGCAGTGAAGCTGGTGAATGGTGTAGAGTAGAGAACAAGTCCTGTGAGGAACAGCTGAATGAGCTGGGGTTGTTTAGTCTGGAGAAAAGGAGGCTTGGAGGGAGACCTTATTGCTCTCTACAACTACCATAAAGGAGCTTGTAATGAGGTGGGTGTCAGTCTCTCTCCCAATAGGATAAGAGGAAATGGCCTCAAGCTGTGCCAGGTGAGGTTTAGATTGGATATTAGGAAAACTTTCTTCACTGAAAGGGTTATCAAGCACTGGAAAAAGCTGCCTTAGGGAATTGGTTGAGTCCCTGGAAATATTTAAAAGATGTGTACATGTGGTGCTTAGGGACATGGTTTAGTGGTAAACTTGGCAATGTTAATGGTTAGACTCTTAAAGGTCCTTTCCAGCCTAAATGATTCTGATTCAGAAAGAAACACAGGCTTCCCGGGGGGAATGTAGAATCATTGTCTAGGTGGGTGGAAATGATATTAAGATGGTTGCATCTCAACGGGAGTTAAACTTGGTGAGAAATGCGAAGCAAAGCAAGAAGGACTTGTATAGGTAAAATAGCATGATAAAGAAGATGGCAGAAAATGTGGGTATCTTGCTCATGGGGTGAGAGACCCTGTGCTAGAGGACATGAAATGGGCTGAGGTACTGAGTCTCCTTTGCTTGTTCTTTACTGTCAAGATGTGCTTCTAGGTTTCCCAGTTATGCCTGCTACCAAAGATAGAGGGAGGTGAAAGTCAACTGCAAGGCTACTGTCTAGAATTCTTGAAATTTAGTGGTGAGTTGTGGAGATCTCCAGTGATTAGAGATAGTCATGCCCAATCTCAAAGACTGATGAGGAGGGCCTCTCCTCAGTCCCCAGGAAGATTAGAAAATCTTAGTGGAATTCACATCTAGCCATGTGAAGGACTAGAAGATGATTTGCAACAGCCAGAACAGATTTCTGAAAGACAAGCTGTACCTGACCAACTTAACTGCTCTCTAAGAGGAGATGGCTTGCTCCATGGACAAAGGGAAGAGCAGCTAATATCCTTTATCTGAATTTAAGCAAGGTCTTCAGCACAGTCTCTCATAGCATCCTTATATTCAGCTTGGTGAGATATAGACTAGCTAGTTGAATTACACAGTGGGTAGGACATGGTCTGGTCTGGCAGGCTTTGAGAACAATTGAACATTGAAACAGACTGGCCAGAGAGGTTTTGGTACCTTCATTCTTGGAGGTACTTGGAACTTAACTGGATGAGGCCCTGAGCAATGTCAGCTAGCTTTGATGCTGGATCTGGATTTGGCCCTAAGGTGAGCCCTGCTTTGAACAGATAATTGGACTTAGTTGACCTCCAGAGATCTCTTCCAAACTGAATTACTCCATGACTCTGTGTGCAAAAGTATTATTTTTTCTCTTTAGATGTTTTGGAAGAGTATGCAGAAAAATCTCCTCTATGTAGTATATGTATTTTCTTTAAGAAATATGAAGTTTAGCTATTAAATCAATTTTGTAAAATTATTCTGTGTTTCTTCTTAGGAACTAGCCTTTGATCCATATGAATCGTATGCGCAAGATATTTTGCGACCTGGTTTTCATGATCATTTTCTAAGTCAATTATCAAAGCCAGGAGCAGCATTTTATTTACAGGTATCTTTCTTTTAAGTAAGCTGTATTATTGATATTACTGTTTTAATTACATTATATTGTTGCTTCAATATATTTATTGTTTTAAGACTGAAACTTATTTTATTTCTAGTCAATAGGTGAAGGCTTTAAGGAAGCTGTTCAGTATGTTCTACCCCGTCTGCTCCTTGCCCCTGTTTACCACTGTCTTCATTATTTTGAACTGCTAAAAGTAAGAACATTATATCAATCTGATGTTTTTTCATATTTATCAGTGTTGAGTGCCAGAGCTTTGTGTGCTCAGTTAGGTGTAAAACCTTTTCCTAGAATGTGAATAATAAAACTGCTACGATGAAAGAAAAGTGGATTATGTGCTCTAGTGTGTGCTATAACTAACTGAATATTAGCTTGTAATTTCATGGAAGTTCTACAGCAGCTGATGATTTCTGTTGAATATTCAAGTTACTATTAATTTAGAAAGCAATAGATGTAGGTACTCATATTCTGGGAATGATTGTTTCAATAGTGGTAAGAGGTAATGGCAAATGGCTGCATTACAGAAAATGTCCAAGGCTTTCTCTGTAAATTTGAAATCACAGTGAGATTTCCCTTCTGACTTCATTTTATTTTGAAAAAGGCTTCAGTGTTCTTGCAGTGGTTGTAAAAGTGTTATCCTTCCTTCAAAGGGAAGGTTTGTTTGATAGGTACACTTGGGCTTTTTCTGATGAGACCTTGCATCAGTAGGGTAACAGTAAGGACTCTGTAACATACACATGTAAAGAAAATAGCTACAGAATGTTTTTCTGTGACGTTTATCAGTTAGCATTGAAGAATAATCTTTAATGAGTGTAGAGCATTTTGAGGAAAACTTTCAAGTAGAATCTTCATTTAGACTTAATGGAAACTCATAAGGGGTACAGTGCTCCAGACTTAATTACTTGGGGAAATTTGGTTGATTTAAATCTACACATACAGCTTTGGCACGTAGCTGAGTTGTATGTGCTTTTTTGAATTTTGGAATATACACTTGATTTTTTTAGCTCATGGGTTTGATCTGACTTTTCAGACATGTTTAACATTAAGCATTTCCTTTCATGACAGTCCATTGGAAGAGAGGTATGATACAGCTTGTCTGCATTTTATATGATAAAAACCTGAACAAACATAAGGTTTCTCAGCTCATGCTTTTGTTACAGAGTCTCAAAATATAGTACCTAACAGCTTCCATGTGAACATGGTATTGTCTTACCTAATAGATAAAGCCTGAAGGATTCATGTCTGACACACAGGCATCTTGTGTTGCTTCTTGCCATTGGCAGTTTTTGTGGGGGAAATAGGGCATGTGGGCCTACAGAGACAGGGAGCAGCTCATGTTTGCCTTCTTTAGGGCAAACTGGCATCTAAGCTAAGCCCACCTCCAGAAGGTTATCAATCTTTTTGCAACTCCTGACTTATCCTTTATGTAAAGTTCTTGTCTTTTCTCATTCATGCTCTACACACACACTCCCTCTATCCTGTGTAAATCTAACGTTGTTCAGTTGGATTTGTTCTGTATATGATAACCTTCCAGGTTTTTTTCCCCACCATGTTGCTCATCGCACATTTTAGTGAGACACATTGCTGTGGTCTGTCAGTTGTGATACACATAATAGGCAGTGATAGGAGCATGTGGAGAGAGATTAGCTCTCATGGCAGTAGCTTCACTTGTCAATTAGTACGTTCATGTGCACACAGCATATGAATCCCTCTCTCAAGTAGTCTCTATTGGAAATAACATTTTTTTCTTATATCTGGAATCTTCAGATAGATTCCAGCTTTGTTATACTTAAAAATGGCTGATGGAAGAGTATTTGCTATGGAAGGGTATTGGTGGAATTATTTGGCAATATAATCTTGACAATTTCACTGATGCGAGGTTGTGTTGAATTCTTTTGTGTGTAACAGATATGATTTAGTGATTGCAGGCATATCTATGAATAATCAAGTTTTAAAAGCTATGAAAATGGATCTCTTGGTGTGAAGAGAAAATATTGGCAAAGTAGTATGTGGAAGAACAATTTTATTTCTCTTGACTATATTCTTAAGGATAAAGGGGTTAGCATTTTTCTTGAGCATGTTGTGTAATCTTGCATACTTTGAAGTTACCTGTTTAAAATGCATCTCAAAGTTACCTTCTAAGTATGCAGACTACAAAAAAGTAAATTTCTATCCACTCATGGTTATCCTATTTAGCAATTAAAGCCCTCCTGAAGCTTTGCAGGGCATTAGGAATGCATAAATACATATTTTATTTTTAGCTGAAGCTTCTTGCTGTAACTTTGCTGGGAAACTAGCATATGACTAAGGACTGTGTTTTCCTTCAGACAACCTGGAAGTCCCCAAATTTTATATAAGAAACTAACTATATAAAGTAGCAGCTTCATGTGAGACTGCTTTTCTGATAATTTGCAGTTAATGTGAATGGACTTTTCTAAATGTGGGCTCTTAAGTGAAAGGTAAGGTAGTACAAATAGTGCAGTCATTTAAGGCCTTGAGTTATTGAAGAAAGAGGTTTACAAGACTTTTAAATTGATTTGGGCAGTGTTTCAGATGCTGTAAATTTGTGTGCATATGTGATTCTCTTTACGTTCTTTGGGTAAATAGAAGATTACTTTAAAATTCCTTTTTTCCAAGTAGGAGTGGCTCAAATCTTATATAAACTTTGCTTAGATAAAATAATATGTTCTGGAAAACGGAAGAGTTAGACACTTCCCCCCTGCCCACTTAAAAAAAAAAAAAAAAGTGCGGACTTGGCTTCTGTGACTTATGAATAGAAACTTCTTTTCTCTTTGCAAATATTTTTTGGTTGGAATTCTACCTATAAGGATCTTAAATTCTCAGGATACTGTCATTTCACAACACTATCTAGTGTGTCTTATTTATTTTTTCAGCTTTGTTCGTGGATGATAAATAACTTGCCAGTCTTTACTGACTAGCAATTCAGCTCAAGTAGAAATACTCCTTAATTAAACTTTTATTTTCTTCTTCTTTCACTATGCTAAAGTAACTCATTAAAAAAAAAAAATCTGGTTTGACAAGACCTTCCAAGATAAGAAACCACCCTTTTCCCCACCTGATGGTATTACATTTGTTACATGTTGCTGGAGAAGGCACAGGGTAGTAAAATGTTAGTAGTTTAGGGCTAGAGTATCTTTTAGGTTGATCCCGTAAGTCTCTTACTGTGTGTTTTGTTAGGCAACACATCCCAAACTATTTTGAGCTTTGACTTCATTTTGATTCTCAGTCTTGTTTCAGACAGGCTTGTGATCTAAAGTGTAACAAATTTAATTAAGTTGGTTTGTGATCCCATCTATAACTGGTGTAACCCAGCCCAGGGTGGAGAATCCCTGAGTCTTTTAATTAGTTGAATTTTGGCAGTCTGCAAAGTTTTTACAATCTACAATTATAGATTGTCTCAAAACATTGCATTGCTTCTGTTTAGTATAGGCACTGTAATTAACAGGTTCTCTTGCTTTAGTCAGTTCTTTGTTTACTTCAATTAATAGTAAAAATGGAAAAGCACAGATTCAAACTAGCTATGAATTATTTTAAGAAAGTATTTATTTAGTGTCAGCAAAGGATTTTATTTTCTAAAATCACTTTGTCTGGTTGCTTCTTTCCAAACACAGTAACTTGTATGTACAACATTGTTTTGAATTAGAAGTAAAAACAGAAATATACTGTTCTACATGTTTTTGGATATGTAACTACAGATGAGGATGTGGTTTTTTACATTCACTGGAGATAATGTGTAATTTTATGTCTCTGACAGATGAAGGCCTATCTGCTGGAGGAAATGTAGCTTGACCAAAACGTTGCTAATGTGTGATAAGGACTGCAAAGCATATGTTAGTGTTTCTTGGGAGAAAAAGCTGGGTTGATGTAAAAATTGGTCTCAAGTCTAAGAAGATATTTCCTAGAATGACAATAGGTGAAAAATTTAAGCAACTTGTTCATATGGTTAAGCTATGATGACTTACATTACAACTGTAATGTTGTAAAGATGCAAAGTTGTGCCCTATGGTAGAAGTTGGAGGTGATACAGCCAGGTAAATGAGGTTCTGTATTTCTTGCTTGTGTGGTTTCATTGACATTTCTCTTGCTTTTATCCTTTAAATGCTAGTGTGTTTATGCTTTAAGTCAGCTGTGTGTTTGGCAGCCAAAGGGAAGATGATAGGGGAAAATAAAACTTCATGTGTATGTGTACTTTTTTCACAAACTTGATTATTGTTAATCTATAATCAGGCTCTCTGAGCTAATTCTTTAATTGAAAAAAGTTATTCAGAATGTATTTAACTTTTTCTAGCTGTGGTACTTGTCAATGGATTTCCTATATGTTACATATACACACATGTGTATCACTTTATTTGTCAAGGACTTGTGTCATCTGTTACAGAGTTGTGATGAGGCTATATGTTCTGTTGTATAGCTTTTTTCTTTTTACACAGGATATATATGGGCTTTTGAGAAGCACATGTCTCTTTCCAGGGAACTTTCTAATGAGTAGTAATTACCTTGGAGAATACTTTTTCCATTATCCTACTAAAATTGCTTTCCTGCAAAAGCTGGATAAAATCTAACAAAAGTAAAAAATTTCCTTCTTCCATTTTGCTTACAGTCCCCAGTGACAGTTGAGCTGTGTTATTGTCAATCTGCTACCAGGCCAACAAATGCTGTACTTTGATCCCTTGAAGCAGGGAGTAGGATGGCACAGGGCCAGACTGTTCTTATCTAGATGATGCCCTCTTTGGGGCATCAAATGAAGCTCTAACTGAACTCCTACTTTTGATTTCAGTTGTGTTTAACTGTAGGGTTCCAGAGTCCCATTTTCTGATCTGTTTTCTAGGAATACCTGCAGGGCAAATAGTCCCCAGTACTGTGGGAATTAGGAGAGCTGTATTGGGGCAGACTACTGTTCTGGGGCTAGTGATCTGTTAACAGTTTTCAGTGACTGCTGCTGAAAAAGGTAGATAGCTCTTCAGCTTACATGGCAACAGTTTATGCTGAACACCCAAGGCCAAGGTCTCATGAAAATAGACCAGGAACTTAGACAAATTTTGATGTTGTTTTTTACCCTCTAAATGAAAGTGAATCTATCAAGGATTAAATGTTAAGAAACGTTTTGTAGCTGAGATTAACTCCTACAGTTTTTGACTCTGGCAGTCATCATGTAGTCCCCGATACACTTGTATTGCTATATAGGCTTTTAATAGCAATAGTATTATTTCCCTGTCCTCCTCTTCTGCCTTCATTCCTGTCGCCTTCTGTACAAAAGGGAGATCCTCGGAGAGAGGTAGCACTATGGTTGAGACTTCTATGTACTCGATTTCTTCAGTGGAAATGTGTCTGGACATGGAGCTGTAAATTTAGTCCCACTACTAGCATGCTTTCTCTGTTTACTCTTATAGCACTGGATGTCTGTGGTTTCTGTCAATACTTTGATATCTTCAGTGGGAACCAATGGAAAGACTATATATATATATGGAATATATATATATAAGGAAATAACAAACATAAACAATAAATTACATTCATGGTTTCTGTACACTAAGTTTACAGATGGTATTCTGCTTGTCATCCCTCATTTCCTCTGCTGTTTTTTCCTTAATCAATAGGATTGCTCTTAAAATCAACAGGGTTCTACTGTTGCTTCCCAGAAGGTTCTCTGAAATTGTGAATTCATCTTACTTAGCATTCAAAAATGCATACATTTCTATCCAAACATAGAGGTGCCATCCAGTTGAGTTTATGGCCTTGCAAACTTGGCTGGCAAAGATCAGACTTGAATTGTGTTGAAGCAGTGAAAGTGGATTTTAATCCACTTTGGAATTACAGAAAGAGAAAGGGAAGATGTTTTTAAATTGAATTGTCTTTACTATGATGGAAAATTTGAGGGAAGAAAATGGAAGACCTCAATTACAAGTGTGGAAGCACATAGGTAAATATTTTGTGATGTTTCAAATACTGATCTAACTAAATGTTACCGAAGTAATCATGAATTTTAAATTTCTAATGTATTCTGCAGGTCTGCTAATGATGAAACAAAAGTGACAGTCACAAAGAGAATTTCAGAGCATGAAGGCTCTGGAAGGATCTATGAACTTGTACATTTGTTGCAAAAAGTTAATGAATCTGCTGTGGAAGAGACATCAGCATGTGCAAAAAACCCCCATATTTTTGAAGAATGCAGAGCAAATGTGTTTTCCACATCTAAGAAGACAATGCATCCTGTAAACAAAAGTAACCATTTCTCTAGTGATGGAATCTGGGCACATAAAATGCATGTATGGCAGCTAGTAGCCTACAGAAAGTCTGAATGTTAAGAAATGGTTTTATGAGAACATCATGGAACGTATTTGAAAACAAGGCTTTGTTTTTGTATCTGTTCCTTGATAAAGGAAGTGTTGTTTGTGTAAGCTCAATGAGGATTGCTCATGTACATTAATTCCTTCCCAGTTGCAGAAACTGAGAGCAAAAATACACTCTTAGACAGCAGTTGAAATTCCTAGCAGGCTTCAAGTAGCACTTGAGCAAACCTAATGTGAAATATGGTCTCCTGACAAAACTACACCCATTCATGGAACTGCTAGTGGCAAACCGGTCACATAAGAAACCTGTTAGAGAAAACGTCAAACTGTTTATTTGGTGAAAGGGTCAACCGACAGACTGGTATATATTTCTGACTAGCTCTGCCTGACTTTTCCTCAGTGCCCATCCTCATATGAAAAATGGCACTCACTTCAGAGTAGTGTAATTTATTTCTAAAATAGATTTTTTTTTTTTTAATCTCATTCCCTCCCGCTCCAAATAAGAACATCCATGTAGAGTAATCAAACTAGTAATTCCTTAAATTCATATGTTTCTTTAGTCCAAATGATTTCACTTTTTTGGACTCAAGTGAAGGTCAATGTACTTAAATTTTCTGTGTATCTTTGAGATGTATTTTATGTCACATAGTCAAGCTGTGAAAGAACTGGGAAGCTTATAGGAAGTCTTCTATCTCTTTTAAAATGTACTTAAAAGAGAATGCTGGTGACTTTCTGTAACTAATTATCTGATATTTGAGGTTTGATATTTGACATGTTTTTGTAAGATTGATTTAATGTAACTTTAAAACTAAACTGAGAAGACATAGTTAAACTTTTGAGTGGAGAAAAATTTTTTACAGTTACTTCAGTAATATGTTAAATTCTATTCTATTCTTAAATGCAAATAACACTCCTGCTGTACTAAATAAACAGTTATAGAAATGTATGCATATTTTTGCTGCACTGTGCTGAAGACTATCTGAGTTCATATGAAAACAAAATTACTTTCGAAATTTCAGTGCATTAAAGCTGTGTATGTATGTCCAGGGATGCAGCACATGGAGTTTCCTTTCAGCTTCAAGTATGAAGTGCCTTTTAGACTACTAGAATTTTTCAGAAGTGTGTAGTGTTCACTTCAATTGTCCTCATTTGCTGTTCCAGATGACTTCCAAAAATTGTGATTGTGATGTAAGCCCTGAAGTACAAGATTTCATAACCATTGTGACACCTACTAGTGTTGTTATTACTGCATATTCTCATCATAAGTATAAATGTATTTTCCTGAAATTGTCTTTTGAGATAGACGCTGATAGCATGGGAGGAGGACTATCATAGTCTTAATTTTGCACTGCATGAGGAAGGTTTCATTTGTATCTGTTTGCAATTTCCTGGATTTATAAATATCTAACCCTTGTGTTATGCAACAGATAGAACAAAATACCTTGTCTTCTATTTCTTTATCTCTTCAGAGCATGTGACCTAAAATTTAGAGTACTTCTTTTATTAGAAACTACCCTTAGCATTCTCTTCCAAGTGTTTTCCTTGAAGGGCCAGGATACTGTATCTGCCTGTGTCAAGGTGGGTTAGAACTGAATGATCTTTAAGTCATTCTATGATTCTATAATATTGTAAATCATTACAATAATTATAAACCAATATTTTCTCATAAGATTATTAAAAAACAGAATGACTATAATACTACTGATAATTGGAAATCTGCACTTCCCTTAATAGTGTAGTATTCTTCACAGGGCATTTTAGCTAATAAAAAAGTGCACAATTACTTAGCATCTACCCGGTTCATTCATTAGAGGGCACTGCACAACTATAGAAGAATCAGTGGGATTTGCAGAGAAACTTGAATGTGTTTCCCATGATGCTGTTTCACTTTCTATAACCTCCTCTTCCAAACGGTCTGGGGGCAGTATAAAATAAAAGTCATTGCTGTAATTTAAGTTCAGATTAAGGCTAGGCCATAAACTTTCAAATTCCTTTGTGTGCTGAGAATTGTGTTCATAGGAGTTCACAGCACTTTCTGATTTGCCATTTGTGTTGGTCTTACATTTAAGAAGATGTGTACTTCTACACAATACTTCCCAAGTGCTAAACCTGGTTCACTGGACTTTGTTTTAGTTTATATATACAGTTGGAGATACGGGTTGCTTCCATTTGATCCTGATGGGGAAATGTTTGACTTAAACAATTACTTTTTCTCCAGCACTTTATAGAAACATGTATTTTGCTTTTGGACATGGACTTTTCTATGATCAATACATAAATTCTTGCAACTGGAAAGAAATTGCTGTAAAAAGCATTTTATAAACTCAACACAGGAACAGAACACTTCGCACTAATGAATGTTAATCTGTATCAGTATCTTTCTGAAGAGAAAGTACAGGGAGTCATCTTTTCCTAAGTATTTCAGTTGATAAGGTGCTACATTGAGAAAATTCCTGATTACTTTATAGGGCTTTATTTTTCTGTTTGGTTTAGCGCTCCTCTTATATATGTTAGCACATATTTGCATGGATTTCTTTTGAGACTTTTTCCAAATTTCAAAAACTTCTTTGGGGTTGTGGGCTATTTTTATTCTGCCTTATGCTAGGCACCATGCATCTCTGTTAGTTTTACTGGAGCA
Source organism: Podiceps cristatus (assembly GCA_000699545.1). Classification (NCBI taxonomy): domain Eukaryota; kingdom Metazoa; phylum Chordata; class Aves; order Podicipediformes; family Podicipedidae; genus Podiceps; species Podiceps cristatus. The sequence continues at coordinate 28,337 of JMFS01108087.1, forward strand.
TTTAGGTTATATAGACAGTATTAAAAATAAGGAAATAATTTCCTAAGCTTTGTTGCATGTTGAGCCAAATTTTCATCGGTTTTATCCTGTGTTTTATGTGCCTTTTGCTCATTACCTTGTCTCCTGTGGTACCCTTACAAGCAAATGGCAGAATATTGTAGGATCTGATAAGGCTTGTTTTCAAGGAGAGTAGGCTGAACCAATCCTATCTGTTATTGAAGGGTAGCTACCCAGACGTGCCAAGAAATCCAGCCAGACACTTTTGGTGGAAGTTGGCAGAGAGGCAGTGAGCAAGGCAAAAAGCCTCCTTTGAACTCTTGTGCAGGAAAGATGCAAAATCTTAGAGGTAGTTACATATTTTTCTTAGCTTTCCTTCTGGACTCCTGCCAGCAGTGCCTCCTTTGTCTGAAGTCCTCTAAACCTAGGTGATCTGCACAACTGAAGAAAAAGGAAGATTATACCTCTGTTAAATCTAGAGGGTACAGGAAAATTACAAGGGTAGTCTCTGACTCCTTTAAGTGATGTATTTTCCCTGAGACCTTTAAGGAAGTAATGCCTGTTGTGCGTTGTCAGCCCTATCTCAGTGGTTGTTGCATGAGTAGGCGCTCATGCCTAATGCTGCTTAGGTCAAGAGTATGATATATTAGGCTACATGAAACAAAGCTGTCTAGAATAAACCATGTGGTCATGCTTAGGGCCAAAACCACAAATAAAGTAGTCTTTGACATTGGCAGCTATTGCACTGAAGAATAAAAGTCTGGTCAAGGAAAACATTAATGCTGTTCTATCACCCATTCAAATGTCAAACATGAATATGTTGTATTCAGTTGGATTTTGGAGGGCAATACCTACATTTCATACTGGAAGCAAACAGTGCAATTGTATTGTTTCTGAGGCTGTCTGTTATTCTGGTCTATGCTAGCCCGTTGCTTCACTTCTGTCAAAGCAAATCTTTCAATTGTGTGGAGCTAGTTCTTGGTGTATAATAGTCTGAAACGCTTGTCTCTTAATAATCCTGTAAATAATTATCTCAGTTTTATGTCTAAGTCATGGCTGTAGTCAGCAATTTTTTCACTGACTGTAATGTGAAATGTTTTAATACTTAAATGAAGATTTAAGATGAAAAATCTTAGGATAAAAACATGACAGATCTTGTTTTATAAAACTTATCTGCCTCAGTGATAGGCACAAAATATTAGTATTAATCCTTCTTGTCCAGTTTTAGTTTATAACTTTATTATATTTTTTTGTCCTTTAAGTAACGTTGAGTTAGTATGTGAAGGCATTAGTGTAGCTGTGTGCTCAGATAGGGATCTGCGTACCCTAGTTTTACAAGCTGGCCATGGTTAGATGCCCTCGTGTTTTCTGATGAACAGCCAAGCAACCCTTCCATTGAGGAAGAATGCTTACTTTTCTCCACCATTCCTCTGGCTGTTTTTCCTCTTTGTTTTTTTTCCATGAAAAAAATCACAGTCCTGGTGGATAAGCTGAACACAAGCCAGCAGAACACCCTTGCAGCAACAAAGGCCTACATTGCTGTATTAGGAAGTGTGTAGCCATCAGGTTGAGGGAAGTAGCAGCGCCTGCTTGTCAGCAGCAGTGCTGACAAGGCTGTATTGGGGGGACCATGTCCAGCTTGAGCTTTCTGTTAACATTGGTGTACTGAAACAAGCCCACTTGAAGGGCTTGTCAAGATGATGTGAGGAATGGAGCACGTGATGAAGGAGGAGCTGGGGGAGTGGGCTTACTCATTGTGGAGAAAAGGTTAAGGAGGAGGGGAAACCTTCCTGCTGTCTTTGTGTGATGGGGTGAGGAAGAAAGAGAAATGCTTCTCGCAGCTGCATAGTGCTTCCACATAATCCACTATGAAAATTCAATAAGGGAAATCCTGATAAGCTATTAGGGGAAAAAAAAAAAATGCCATGAGGGTTTTTCAGACATTGGAAGAGATTGTCCAGGAAGGTTGTAGCCTCTCCATCCTGACAGCAATTGAAAACTCAATATGGCCCTAGGCAGCCTGATCTATGCTGGCTCTGCAGTTGAGCTGGAGGTTGGTTAAGATAATCTCCAAGGTCCATTCCAACCTGAATTATTGATATTGATTAGACTGTTAGTGAGGTGAGAGCCCTTGTAGTCTTCTGTTTATAAATGCGATAAAGAAGTTTTGCTTAGCTTTTGATCCATCTTGCCTTTTCCAGAAGTGTTTATACATGTTACAAATGTAGAGACATCCTACAGATTTGATCTTGTGCTGTAGAATGGTATGTATGGGGATCTCCATCCTCACTTGTTCCTCTTAACACCTCTAATAGTTTCTTTTTTTAGAGATGTAAGGTGAATCAAACTAGTTCTGAGGTAAATAATGCGTCCTGAGCGCATCTGTATTTGGGCTAGTGACTGCTGCTCTTGTTTTACTGAGATTAAGCTCTTGGCAGGCAGTTGTCTCTCTTACCTGTGTCAGTAATGCACCTGGTTATTTCATTAGCCTTAAGAAGCAGGAGCGTGCAAAATCAGCAAGTTGGATTTCTTCTTTCTAGGTTAAACTTCTGGATTTGCGCATAACAAAATGCTTGTAATGCTTTTTGTGTTTGACTTTCAATGTTCACAGCAATTGGAAGAAAAAAGTGAGGATGAAGAGGATAAAGAGTGCTTAAAGCAAGCAATAACTGCCCTACTAAATCTTCAAAGCAGTATGGAACGGATATGCTCCAAAAGTCTTGCAAAACGAAGGCTTAGGTAAACATGTTTCCATTTTTCCTGCTTTCTGCTTTTAATGGTTTGCTATGAATCCAGGGCTCCCAGTTTCCTCTTTTAGTAAACAATGAACAAAATAGTTTGTGACAAGCCTGCTTTTTCAGAGGAAGTGACATCAAAACCAAGATAATTTGTTATTGTTTTAAAACCGTTCTGATTTCTACGTGTCCTTGCATGCTGGTAGTTGAGGCGTTCTGAGAATTCACTGGTAAGTAGAAAGTTACAACATTTGTGGGTTAATTATGCTCAGATAATAAATACCCACCTAAAAAAATTGTAGAAGTACATATCTGTGTGATTAGAAAGGAATGTTCTTGAATTTGAAACTACATAATTTGAAGACCTTTTGTGCAATGGCTTGTTAAAATTGCCACTGGATAATAGAAATAGATGCATAGATAACTAGAATTTAGCTACACTGTTGTGGCCAATTCTTGGATTATACCATCTGCTGTTTGATTTAATGCTGATATTTGTGCAGTTATTTAACCTTGTTAAAAATTTGCTTTTACTCTTAAAATTGTTTCAATATTTTCTTTGCCTAACAAGTTCTGTGCTGCAAAGTATAATCTTTAGACTTGGACATGAATGCATTTAACAGCTTAGTTTCCCTGAATGTGCATCTTTCAAATGAATGCAGTTTAAGTTTTTTTAATGTAATTAATGCAATTAAGTTGTTTGTCAGCTATGGAAATGCATGGTTTGTTAGGCTAACAAGCACTAACAGCTTGCCTACTTCTCCTTGCCTGTATTTAGGTAAAACATTTATTGCGTAGAAGATGAGTAGAAAATTTATCAAATGAGGCACTTAAGAGAAACAATAGTCAGGGCTTGCAGTGGTGCTGGTACTGACTGCTGAAATTGCATTCTCAGAGGAATTCTCACCACTCAGAAAGATAATCTTGTGTTTTTCCTGTTAATGTTGGTTGTAGTTTTTAAATACATGTATACTAATAGACTGCCTTTCTCCCATCCTTCGCTGAAGTGAATCTGCATGCCGATTCTATACTCAGCAGATGAAGGGGAAACAGCTAGCAATTAAGAAAATGAATGAAATCCAGAAAAATATTGATGGTTGGGAGGGTAAGGACATTGGACAATGCTGTAATGAGTTCATCATGGAAGGAACACTCATGCGTGTTGGAGCAAAGCACGAGAGACACATATTTCTATTTGATGGCTTGATGATTTGCTGTAAATCAAATCATGGCCAGCCAAGACTTCCTGGTGCTAGCAATGCAGAATACCGTCTAAAAGAAAAATTCTTCATGCGAAAGGTACAAATCAACGATAAAGATGACACTAATGAGTACAGACATGCTTTTGAAATCATCTTAAAAGATGAGAACAGTGTTATTTTTGCTGCTAAATCAGCTGAAGAAAAAAACAACTGGATGGCAGCATTGATATCTTTGCAATATAGAAGCACGCTGGAAAGGATGTTGGATGTAACGATGTTGCAGGAAGAAAAAGAGGAGCAGATGAGATTTCCCAATCCTGAGCTTTATAGATTTGCAGAACCCGACTCTGAAGAGAATATTGTATTTGAAGAAAACATGCAGCCCAAATCTGGAATCCCTATCATCAAGGCAGGAACTGTTGTCAAGCTCATCGAAAGGCTGACTTACCACATGTATGCAGGTGAGGCACTTCATTTATATAGCCAAAACTCGGGGTGGTGTCTAGTTTATGCTGCTTTTTCTGTGGTAAATACATGTGAATATGCTTTACAGTGCATATATTGTAACATGCTTTTTGAGTTAAGGTTTTGAGATCTAAATATGCACCTCTGTAGCAGTTAAAAATATGAATCCTGTTTGGCTGAATGTAGTGGGATACACATGTGCATAAGGTTATTCTCATGAAAGGGATGGTGGGGTGGCGGCCTACAGGAATTGAGCTCTAGACAATACTTTTTCCTGTATGCCCCAGGCTACAAGAACTGTCCTCCCCAAGACTTCCAAAGCTGGGTGGCCCATGACACACCAGTATTGCAGGAGAGAATTATGGGCACAGTGTTTTCAGTTAAGAGTTGTACTTTATCAGCTATTATTACCTGTGTCCGTGCTGATGTGTAATGAAAAGACTAAATAGCAGCTTGCCAGAAGCAGTCATTTGTATGGGTTGGCTTTGGAACTTCGCCTTAATCAGAAATTCAATGGGGATTTGATTTAAAGACTTTTGACTTTGGATTTCTGTTGAAGATACATTGAAGGTATTTATGTGATCATCCAGTCTAACCTCTGTGTGTGAAGTTTTTCTTGATAATTTCCCAGGATGTTCATAAGCTATGCTGAAAACCATCGGCTTGGGTTTGGCAGTTGGATTTTTGAGTGTTTTGTTGATTCTACCTGTATTCAGTTATTCTAAAACTTTATACATCTTGCTATTAGTGCTTCTCATATTCAGCTGGAGATTCTTTTCTGGTTTTTTCTTTCTTTCTTTTTACTCTTGACACTCTGATTATCCTAATTTGTTTTCTGCAACTCAGTCCTGGATACCCTGCATAGACCAGGAATATTTGTTTGGAAGAAGTGGGGAGTAAGCAGAATACAATTAGTATAGCTTAGTACTTTTGTTTATCTATAAAATGCTTGTAAATATATCTGTTTACTCCATTACTTTTATTGCTCTTCTCCACTTTTCTTTCAGTTGAACTTTTCTAATGTTTATTAGAAACCCAACTGGAAGGGACCTCTGGACATCATCTAGTCCACACCCCCACACACACCACACACCCCCCACTAGAGCAGGTTGCACAGGATTTCGTCCAGCCAGCTTTTGAATATCTCCAGAGAAGGAGACTCCACAGCCTCTCTGGGCAGCCTGTCCATTGCTCTGTCACCATCACAGTAAAGAAGTTTTTCCTCATGTTCAGGTGGAACTTAATTGTTTTCCAGTTTGTGCCTGTTGCCCCTTGTTCTCTTGTTGGGCACCACTGAAAAGAGTCTGGCCCCATCCTCTTGACACCCACCCTTGAGATATTTACAAGCATTGATGAGGTCCCCTCTCAGTCTTCTCTTCCTCAGGCTAAACAGCCCTAGCTCCATCAGCCTTTCCCCACAGGAGAGGTGCTCCAGTCCCCTCATCATCTTTGTAGCCCTACACTGGACAGTCACCAGTAGTTCCTCATCTTTCTTGAACTGGGGAGCCCAGAACTGGACACAGCAGTCCAGATGCAGCCTCACTAGGATACAGTAGAAGAAAGGGAGAAGAACCTCCCTTGACATGCTGGCCATGCTCTTCTTAATGCACCCCAAGGTGCCATTGGCCTTCCTAGCCGCAAGGGTACATAGCTGGCTCATGGTTAATCTGTCATCTACCAGGACTCCCAGGTCCTTCTCCACAGAGCTGTTTGTCAGGAGGTCAACCCTTAACATGTGCTAGTGCATGCAGTTATTCCTCCCCAGGTGCAGGACTCTATACTTGCCCATGTTGAATCTCATGAAGTTCCTCTTTGCCCAAAACTCCAGCCCATCCAGGTTTCACTGAATGGCAGCACAGCCTTCTGGGGTATCAGCCAGTCCTCCCAGTTTTGTATCACTGCCAAACTTGCTGAGGGTACGCTCTGACCCTTCATCCAGGTCACTGATGAATAAATTGAACAAGACTGGGCCCAGTACCAGCCCTTGGAGGACACCGCTACCTACAGGCCTCCAACTAGACTCTGCACTGCTGATCACAACCCTCTGAGTTCTGCCATTCAGCCAGTTCTCAGTCCACCTCACTGTTCACTCATCTGCCCCACACTTCCTGAGCTTACCTGTGAGGATGTTATGGGAGAGTGTCAAAAGCCTTGCTGAAGTCAAGGTAGACGATATCCACTGCTCTCCCCTCATCCACCCAGCCAGTCATGCCATTGTAGAAGGCTATCAAATTGGTCAAGCATGATTTTCCCCTTGGTAAATCCATGCTCCTGATTGCCGCTTTTTCACATGCCTAGAGATGAATTCCAGAATAAGCTGCTCTATCACCTTTCTAGGTATGGAGGTGAGGCTGACTGGCCTGTAGTTTCCCATGTCCTCCTTCTTGCCCTTCTTGAAGACTGGAGTGACATTGGCTTTCCTCCAGTCCTCAGACACCTATCCTGTTCTCCATGACCTTTCAAAGATGATGGTGAGTGGCTTGACAATGACATCTGCCAGCTCCTTCAGCACTCTTGGGTGCATCCCATCAGGGCCTATGGATTTGTGGGTGTCCAGGTTGCTTAACTGGTCTCTAACCTGATCCTCCTCAATCAAAGGAAGGCTGTCCTTTCTCCAGACTTCCTCTCTTACCTCCAGGGTCTGGGATTCATGAGGGCCAGCCTTAGTAGTACAGACTGAAGGAAAAAATGCATTCGGTAATTCTGCCTTCTCTGTATCCTTCCTCACCAGGGCACCCATCTCATTCAGCAGAGGGCCCACGTTTTCCCTAGTCTTCATTTGCTACCAATGTATTTGAAGCAGCCCTTCTTATTGCCCTTGACGTCCCTTGCCAGATTAAAGTCCAGGTGGACCTTAGCCTTCCTCGTTGCATCCCTGCATACTCTGACAGTGTTCCTGTATTCCATATCCTGTATGCAATATCATGCTGGCAGCTTTTACCAGAGCAGTTTTGTGTCTGACTTCATTTTCTTGTAACTTTATAAACTTCTAGCTTTTACCTTTGAATTGTACAAGTATGATTTATGACATGATTTTATGTTTTTGGAAGATCAAATAAAACAATTCAGACTTGGAGAAAGGAAAACTTTTTTTATTAAAGCTAGCATTGTATTTGGCAGAGAAATTGCAAAAATAGTGCTTCATTAGTGCCCTTGTGAACATTTGCTTTTCTTTGGCTAACTTCTTGGCAACATTGAGAATTGCCCTCTCCATATGTGCTGGGACTTTGTTGCCATAGCCTTGGCGTTGTGCCAAGTGCTAGCAGTGCTCTCCACATCATCTCTGTCCAGGGAGCCACAAACTATATTATCCAGTTCCATAAAACAGGAAGGCCTGTTTTTAAGGAACACAAGGCTTATTGAAATATGCCTGTTGTATTGATGTTTTGCATCTGCATGTCTTTTTGGCCTTTCTAGCACATAGGAAGAATTTCAAGGAAGAATTTAGATCAATTGATTAGATCCACCTTTGTGTACAGTCATTTAAATCTCTGCTTGTAACAGCCCCTGTTTAGTAAAGCTTTAAGTAGTTTTCTTGAAGCCTAACATTGTAGGTATGTGTGACATTGACCAAACTATTGTATGATGAAACTGAGAATGTGAGTACTGTGAGATAGGCTGAAAGACTTTGACCAAAAAAATAAAAATGGTTGTCTTGTAATGTATTTATCCTGTCTTTGTAGCCTTAAAGATCTTACTGTAATATACATGGACCTGATGCTGAATTGCTAGGTTGAATGTCATTTCTCAACTCCCTTATCTTTCATTCTATATGTTCTGTTTTATAATTGATTTTCTGTAAGAAAAAATGTCATCATTCTAACCATTCTGTGCTGTCTTTTCCAGGGGAACAGAGAAATAGAGATACAGTTACTCAGCCAAAAATGCTCATTGTACAGGAAATGAGGTCCATTTACTATGTAAATCATTCAGTGCTTTGTTGCATTTGTGAGATGCAGTGAGTAGGGCAACTTTCCATAGTAACCCTTTAACTCTTCTTTCGTACATGTTTCAGCTGAGTTCAAGCCTTCTGTTTTGCTTGGAGACGTGGGAAGAGGAATACTTTGGTGATATCTAGCCAAACAGCTACAGACAATAGAAATGCTTTTCTGGCCCTACGTAGGATTGTGTATGCATGATTGTAATCTTAAAAGAATTTATTGACTTTATATACATATGCCAGAACAGCAAGCCCTGACTTTTCTGAGGTGACTTTTCTCGAATATGATGTGCCTGGTTATGGCAGCCCTTGATCTGACAGTCTAAGAAAGTGTTTACCGTAGCTGTGACTCTTCTCTCATTTTTATCTTTGTAGGTCAAATAGTGTAAGGAATAATTACAAATGATTGCAGAGTTCATACCATTTTGTTGCAAGTAGCTGAAGAGCAGTTTAGTTAGTTGCATACTGTGGAGTATATGCACTGCCTTCAGATGGTAGTCAAATCAGATCTCAACTTTTTTGTTGTCTGTGAAGATCCACACACTTCATCTCATTTGTGGATATGGGTGTTGAACCTTTTACTTTTCTTCCCTCACCTCCTTGACAATGCACAAACCAACTTACCAGCTGAAATATTTCTCTGTTTCACTGTGGAACAGGGACAGCCTGGTAGCCTAGCTCTAAGGAAGCAGTGCTGCCTGGGGTAGGAGGCATCCAGCCACTGCGAGAACTAGGACAGAGAGACAGCCCTGACGGCCACCTGGCCGCAAGGTACGGCACACTGTCCAAACCATCCTGTGGTGGAGCAGCAAAAGAGGGAGAAATTATCTTGTGCAAAAGCAGCTTTCCATATATTTTTACATGAGAGAAACTGGCTTTCAATTAGAAATTCAGGTTCTGACTCCATTTGCATATTCTCATGGGTTTTACTTGTTTTAATGTGTTTCTGCATTCATTATCTCCTCCTTTGCCTGATTCTTGTTTAAGGGCAACTGGGTTAGGTGGTACCAAGATTTGAAAGTCGTGGCAATTTTTTTTATCTATAGGGCAGTGCTCTTCTATTTTTAAAGGCTTGATATGTTAAGAGTGCTTGTGCGTCATCATAGTGTCTGTTTCCTTTCTTAAGGAATTCAAGGGTGATTATTTATAAATCCTTGTAGAACAAGTTATTGTTCTTTTTTAGCTTTCAAATTTGCTGTATTGAAGAATTAATCACGTGAGCAGATATCCTGACTAACTAGTCTTGTCTGTATTTTTTGTAACGCTTGCCCATATATTGTACACTATTTTGAGTTACAGATTTTGCTAGTAAGATAACAAGGTTAGGTTTGATTTTTTGATCTACTTCATTTGAAATTCAATATGTATTGTGGATTTAAACACTGACCCTACCTGTAAATAACAATAGCTCAGAGCTTGCAGTGAGCTGAAAATGTTAATTGCTATGGAGCCTTTAATTTTCACATAGAGGAAATCTGTTTAGGATGGGTGGATGCTGTGTACAGAATGCAAGTTGTAAAAACACGAGTTACTGTGCTTCTATACTTGTTTTCTGGGACAACAAAAAATGTGTATTTTCATGATGGGGATGATGAGGGATGGTGTTCTTTGTGCAAAAGGATTTGGCATTTTGCTTTTGAAAAGGATTTTAGACTGTACGGTTTCAAGAAAAGAAAACATGATAAGAAAAATGGAGTAATAAAAGACACAGAGATGGTAAAGCCGTATAGCCAGTCTTTTAAGAAATGGGAATTAGCGTACAACAGAAACGCAAGAAAAAGCTGTGTTACACAATACATGGTTAATCTTGTGTGACACATTACAGTAAACTGTTGCCCAAATGAAGAGCTTAGTAGGATCATATATTTATTATTTTCAGTGTTGTTGAAAAAGAATTTAGTCTTTTAATGATTGAGGGAAAAGAAGAATTCATTGTTCTGAATTTTCAACAGAATAAAAATTCGTTTTAAATTCTGCTTTGTATTGCTATTTAAGACATTCTGAATTGTTACCAAAGCAGTTTTGGTTTACATCATCTTCTCTGTAAATTGATAGGCCGGCATCCTTAATTTTAAAGGATACTTAAAGTTATTTTAAAGTTTAGGAAAAAAAAAATATCAGGTAACTGCTGACATGAGCATAAAATTATTCTTTGTTTTAGATCCCAACTTTGTTCGGACTTTCCTCACAACATACAGATCCTTCTGTAAACCTCAAGAGTTGCTGAGTCTGCTAATAGAAAGGTATGCCACTGTTAAAAATATTGTTCATATGAAGTGCAATTTAAAAAAAAAAAAAAAAAATTCTTGGAGTAGAGTTCGTAAGATTCTTGTTTTCCATCTTAGAAAGTTGTCAAATTCAAGGACTGTAAGGTTTGCAAGTAAAATGTAAAAGTTCTGTCCAGAAGCTTTAGGATCCTTCAGGTAGCTCCAGTAAATTCCAGCATCCCATGGTTTTGTCTTTGAAATCTGTATTATTATTGAATTTAGCAAATCTTCCTATGTGCTTACCAAGACATAAGATTCTGATGCATGGAAGCATTCTGAATTTCAAGCTGTCTTTAATCAGCATTTTATTCATGAATGCTGTGAGCAAGATTAGTGTGACAGGAGCCTAGTGCTTATATCTTCTGTGCTAGATTTGAAATTCCAGAGCCTGAGCCAACAGAAGCTGATCGTATTGCTATGGAGAACGGAGACCAGCCTCTTAGTGCAGAGTTAAAAAGATTTAGGAAAGAGTATATTCAACCTGTGCAGCTACGGTGAGTATCACATCGATGTGAGCCAAACTGACTTCCTTTAAAACTTCTGAAGTACCATCTTTTGGATGCAGTAGTTCTTTGTGATACCAGCAGCCTTTCTTGTAGATGTTTTGATAGGGAGTGTGCGCGGGCAGTCAGCCATTTTCACTTTGCTACTTGAAAACCTGGTGGAAATTTGAATTCATGACACGAATACCCTGGGGAAAGGCTTGTGCTGAGCTTTAGACTATTGGTGTGCAAATTAGTTTCTTACAATCGCCTTTTTTTTGTTATCCATGTTTCTGCAGGGCTATACAGCATAACTGCTACTAAAATGTAGACAGAGGACATTTTAGATAATGCTCCAACTTCTTTAAATTTAAAGTAGAAATGCGTATAAGTGTTTGCTGGTGAAATGCAGACAGTAGAATAATTGCATTTGGTCTGCTGATTCTGATATTCCTTTGAGCCCTTGCCTATTAAAAGCCTTGAAATGGTAGACACGAAGATAGACTGTATTGTAGAGTGCTTAATTATCCTTTACTTTTGCAGAGTATTAAATGTATGTCGACACTGGGTGGAACACCACTTCTATGACTTTGAAAGAGATGCTGATCTTCTGCAACGTTTGGAAGAATTCATTGGAACAGTAAGAGGTACTTACGGTTTCTTAAGTGCTGGCATTTATCATAAAGCATCCTTTTCAGAGCTATGGAATGGGACCACCTTTCCTTTCACTGAGTAGCTAAAGAAAAGTAGGACTGACTGCTTATTAAATACTTCATAAAGAATATAAACCTTATTTTAACACAAAACCAAAAACCAAACAAAACCAGAAACAAAAACCACTCTTATTCAAAGTCTGACCCCTGTTCAGAAGTATGGCTGTTATTTACATCCTGATAAATAAGAATTTTTTTTTGTTATAAAGAGAATGAAACAATGCAAAATAGTAAGAACTGAGTAACGCTCAGGACATAGGAATTGCTTTGATTGTCCTCTTAAACTATACACGGGTAATTTTTGTAAAAGTTTGATGGTGGAAACCACTGTTTCTTTGAAGGAAGGGTTTCCAGCTATTTCACAATGCGAATTACACCTGTAGGACACCTTCCAGTTGTGATTGTACAGATCTTTCCTGTTCTCTTCTAAAAAAAACTAAGACAGGTACAGGACCAGTTTGTACGAAAATGCTATGTTACAGAAATATTTAATGGTTATTTAGCAGTTAAAAAGAGATGGAGAATGAGCCAGCTAGTTTTAATGTGGATTACTGGTGAATTTTCAATGGACTTGCCATCTCATGCATGAAATTCTTACAGTGTAGAGCTAAACAGGCAGTTGGCCTTTGGGTTTTATTCTGAGCTTTGATGCTAAATGCAGTAGAGGGAGAAGCTTCTCCCTGTTTGTTATTTTCCCCTTCTATATTATCTAAGGTAAGCATGTACTCTTGCACAAAGTATAAAGTTCAGGGTGTTTACAGAAGTGCGTTTTGGGCAAAAATAAGGTTAGTTCTCATAAACTCATTGTAAAGTCAAAAAAGAAAACATCTGATTCAGAGCAAGAGCCTAATTTGGATGTTCTGAATTGTATTTGGGCAAACTTGGCATTCTCAGCATTGGCTGTTGAGGAATTCTTTATATGTTCGAATGCTTTGAGACTTGTGTGAGAACACCACTTACGCACTTCTGAAGAATATATGGTTGCTTTAATTTAGTGGGTTTGGGGTTTAAATCCAAAGATTTCTAAATTATACTGACCTCTTTGGAAAAACAGTATTAAGAGTAATTAAATAGTAATTTTCTCTCTGTGTGCCAGGCAAAGCAATGAAGAAATGGGTTGAATCAATCACAAAGATAATCAACCGGAAAAAGCAGGCACAAGCCATTGGGCCAAGTCACAACATTACTTTTGAGAGCCCACCTCCAGCAATTGAATGGCATATAAGCAAACCAGGACATACAGAGGCTTTTGACTTGCTCACTTTGCATCCAATAGAAATTGCACGGCAGCTCACTTTACTTGAGTCAGATTTTTACAGGTAACTTTCCTCCATTGAAAAACACATGACACAAACCAAAATATTCTTCAGCATGAAATTGTTTCTGCGGGCCCCTGCTGTGAAGCCCCACGGTAGGTCAAGGGACTTTACCAATGCTGTATATTAATTGCTATTTTTTCAGGAAAAAAATCTAAAAAACATTATTTGTCTTATCCTCCCGAAGTTAACGTGCAGTACATGTGACTGATGCTAATGTTAATTGCATTGTGCTGCAGGTTTCTCAAGATTTTCCAAGTAGATCAGTCTTTGAGAAATGTGAACATTAAATCGGTTTTCTTCATATCCTAGTTTGTGAAGCAAATTATGGACCGTGTCAGATCTCACCAGCTGTCTATGAGAGGTTGTTCAGGCGTTGGAAGCTCACATTTTATTATGGTGACTGAGATATAGACTTCGTTCTTCATTTAGATGAACAAAGGTGGTTAATAGTCACATAAATTGAGAAATATTTACATGCTAAAAAAGAAGCATAGAAATACCAGTCACTTAGTCATGTGGGGAGCCTAACATTATAGAACAGAAATGATACCTTAAGAATTTATTTCCAAATATTAATTACCAATTCACTGGAAATAAAGAGGTTTTGGGACAATAATATATTCGTTCCTGCTTTTAATTAATTAATTTTAATTTTCTTATATATATATGTGTCTACTTTTCTAGAGCTGTGCAGCCATCTGAACTAGTTGGAAGTGTGTGGACAAAGGAAGATAAAGAAATTAATTCTCCCAACCTCCTCAAAATGATAAGGCATACAACTAACCTCACTCTGTGGTTTGAAAAGTAAGTGACTTTCCTGAATCTGCACCTACTCCATTTCTGGACATTTACAGTCCATTCAGATGTATACTGTGAAAAATTCTGGAGAATTCCAGTTTTAAGTAGCATTTAGATGCTGTAACTGGTCCCTGAGAGAATTTTACCATAATGATCTCAACTGTTTAAAATATTTTCAAATGTTTATTCTAAACATTTTCAAAACTTTGAAAAGTTAATCAAATTACTTGACATATTTGTTTGTGTTATGACTTAGTATTTGATTTTGGAAAACTCATCAAACAAAATCAAATGTTCTTCTTTATTTAGATGCATTGTAGAAACAGAAAACCTAGAGGAAAGAGTAATTGTAGTGAGCCGGATAATTGAGATCCTGCAAGTTTTTCAAGAGCTAAACAACTTTAATGGTGTCCTTGAGATTGTCAGTGCTATGAACTCCGCAGCAGTGTATAGGTTGGATCACACATTTGAGGTACAATGAAATGTTTTCCATTTTTGGTATGGAAATGTAGTGTACCTTAGCTACATTAAAAGCTGGTCTTTTCAGTAATCATGTCTTTCAAAGAAGGAGCAAGGAAGGTGAATCCTCCAGGGTGGAATAGAGAGGGTTGTTTTTCTTGGGTTTAGTAGAAAGAAATCAATCCTCACTTAAGAAAGGCAGAAAAAGGTAGCAAGATCCTGAGATGGTGGGGCACTGTCCTCATGGTCACTGACTTAAATCAGTGGGAGATCCTTACTCTCAGTATTGTTTCTGGGCTACACCTTTACCTTGTCTTTCCAAACAACCTATTTCATCTCTCTTTTTAGCAAATTCCAAGTCGACAGAAGAAGATTTTAGAAGAAGCTTATGAGCTGAGTGAGGATCATTATAAGAAATACTTGGCAAAACTCAGGTCCATTAATCCTCCTTGTGTGCCTTTTTTTGGTAAGTACGTTTGGTTTGAATGAGCTGTATCGTGTAAACATTTGGAAATTATTGAGCTAGGGTACTAAACAAGAGTATGAACAATAGTGAGAAGTCAGTTTTAACAGGACGGTTGGGTTTGAATTTCAGGTGCCCAGGCATTAATTGCATATATGTGAAAGAAAAATTAAAGTCACTATTCATTACAGATGTTATTTGCAGTAAAAATAAGTATATCTGTGATATTTTATTTACATACTTACTCATATTTACTTTGAATGTGTTTTGAATGGTGTTGTGACCCTAAATGCTTTAATTGGAAGGTGGTCACAGTAGAAGTATTATTGCTATTGATGTAGCAGAGAAAGAAGGACTCCCTTCCCCATCAAGAATTCCAAGGAATAAAGCTAGTTTTAATTTTTATAGTTTCTTATAACTAGAGTCTTAAAAACAGAGCTTGAGAAGGAAACCTCTTCTTTGTCATCAGAATTAACAGTTCTTTTTTCAAGTAGTTTGCTTGGAATTTCTGATGTTTAGGAAATTGTGAAGTTAGGCACATGGCATTAGCTACTTTGATGTTTGCTGCTGATCAGTTCCAACTCTAGACATTGCACTTGTCCAGCATAGGCCAGAAAGAAAATAGTATTGATGGCTTTTTTGGCCTTTTACAGATTTGGGAAAGATATACTGCAGACCGCTGCAAAGAAAGAACAAAACCTTCTGTCCTGCTTCAGAGATGAGTAGAGGTTAGCGGGATCACACATGAATAGCTTCAGATATTTCTCTCAAATTATACTTAGAAGAGTCATAATGACAGTTCCACATATATTATCTGTGGACTTGAGAGCACTCTTTCTAATCTTCAAATGATGTGATGCAATTAGAAAGCTGGGAGTGGAGAGTGGAACAGAAGAATGAAACTTGAAAATAGTTTTTTAGAGCTTAGCTAGGGTGTCTCATGGAGTAGAGCTGTATTGAGGCAGAACAGTTGAGAGAAAGCACTTGAGTTCAGTGTACTCTTGTCTTGCAAAATGCTATTAGTGTTCAGCTGTGTGAGATTCCTAAGCAATAGAAAGATGCATAGATTTTGAGATTTTGATGCAATAGAAGACAGCTTTCTGGAAAAGGCATATTAAAATATTTAAATTGTTGCCCTTTTTTGAAAATTAGGTGTGAGTCTCTTATTGACCCTTACAGAGAATTTTTCTAAATAATTAGACTGCACAAATGAAATTATTCGTATTCCAGTCATGTGATGTCCTCCTTGTTTTGTACTATAAGTTGAGAACCTCTTCTGTGTGCTATTTAGGGATTTACTTAACTAACATTTTGAAAACAGAAGAAGGCAACCCTGAATTTCTCAAGCGACATGGGAAAGAACTTATAAACTTCAGCAAGAGAAGAAAGGTAGCTGAAATAACAGGAGAGATACAGCAGTACCAGAACCAGCCATATTGTTTAAGAGTGGAATTTGACATCAGGGTAAGTGGCATTATTTCCTTGAGTCCATGCACTGAGCTAGTTTTGTGGTGACTCTGTCAGCTGATAGACCATAAGGATAGACTGAATTCACATAGATTCAATCAAACTGAATCAGAGATGAGCAGAAGGCCTGTCATAAGATCTCTCTCAGGCCTCATTGTAAGAACGGGCAGAAAGCTCAATGCTTCCAGTTTGGTGGACTGGGGGCAGGAGAGGTCCTAGCTATTGGGATGTTGGTAGATAAAATCTTACTGATCAGTGTTAAACAGGGACAAAAACTACTGGTTTCTCACTGTCCTTCACTCAGCTGCATATATTTGTCCAGTGAGCTCAGTTGTCTTTTTCCTCCTCTGTTACACTGCTTTTATATTTCCAGGTTTACCTGATAGCACTGTGTTTACATCATGTGTTGGCAGCAATGATGCTTGCAGTTTTCTTTCTCCTGTTCTCCTTGGTCTGTAGTGTTCTCTAAGCAGTCCTCTCTGTTTGCTTTCCTTTCTTCCTTTTCTTATTTTTTTCTATTTTTTAAATATCTTTTCAGCTATATACTTTTAGAGAGTCATAGGACAGGTTATCTTGAAGATATTCTGCAAGATTTTATTTTGTTATTTGTTCTCCTCAGGGTTTGACAGAATGCATTGTGAGAGCAGTCTTCTTTGCATCAGTGTAAAGATGGACTACATACAGGTTCTTCTGAAGATGTTTGAGCTAACCTGGTCTGATTTTTACACAATTGGTTTTCAGGCTAAGCATAGCAGTAGCAATGCCCAGAAAAGGACTGGCAATAAACAGATTTAATAACTTAAAAATCTATCATTACTTCTGACTCCAGCATTTTCTCTCTTCTCATAAACAGTTGGTATCATTCGTGCAGTAGAAACAAACATTACTAAGCAGCTCTGAAGTAGCTTAGCTGACAAGTTTTCTGCCTTTTTGTATTTCAGAGATTTTTTGAAAACCTGAATCCAATGGGAAACAGCATGGAGACAGATTTTACAGATTATCTGTTCAACAAGTCACTAGAGATAGAGCCACGAAATGTCAAGCCTCCACCAAGATTTGTTAGTATTCAATTTATTTTTTAATTTTTTCAAAAAATGCTTACAGTTTGTCTTTTGCAGATAGCAGAAGTAATTTTAGATCTCTCACTTCAAAAATACAAAGCTACATTCAGGTGATCTTGTAGCCATTTGATTTTGTTTGATACTATCTTTTTTTGTCATTTCAGCCCAAAAAATACAGCTATCCTCTCAAGTCCCCAGGTGTTCGTCCCTCTAATCCAAGGCCAGGTACCATGAGACATCCTACACCCCTGCAACAGGAGCCAAGGAAAATTAGTTACAGCCGCATCCCAGAGAGTGAGACTGAAACTACATCATCTGCACCAAACTCTCCCCGAACACCTTTGACCCCTCCCCCTGCTTCTGCTACTTCAAGTACTACAGATGCCTGCAGTGTGTTTGACTCAGATCCTTCAAGTCCTTTTCATGCAAGTAGGTGCTAATAGGTAGTCTTCCAAGAATGTGCATATTAGGTTTTATGATTTAAACAGGTGAAATCATGTTTAGTCTTCTAAAGTGGCTATAGAAATAGTTGCTTTTTCTCTCCTTGCAGCAGTAAAAACTTTCAGTGTATTTTATTCCTTTCTTTAATACATTTTTATTGTAAAGGGAGAAACTGAACAGAATTAGGTGTGTTACATAGAGTATTACATGTCTGAAGAAACTGTCAAAACAGAAGGCACAGGTATATCTCTAGTGCCCATATATGTCCCAAACAAACATTTGTGGGATTTGCTGCCATGTATATATGTGGTGAATGTATTCGGTGAGTATCTGTTTGATGGTAAACAATGAGAATAAAAATGAATGTTCTATGCGTGCCTTATTCTGCTGCCTGCCATTCTTAATAGGTTTCAGTGCACATGGATGGTTTTCCCTCAGAACTTAAAATCAGTATTGCCCTGCTTTAAATCCATCAGGACCCATCCACACCTATTTTTTTTCTGTCTTCACCAGCATACAAGGAAGCTCATATTTTATGGTGTGCTTTCAGTAGTTTATAGTTGACATAGTCTCCTTTCATGTATGAGGGCTTTCAAAGAAAGTAGTCCTGTGTTCAGCTGGTTGCCACAAGAAGGTGAAATGACTTGCTAAAAGCAGAAGTTGCTTAGTAAAGCAGTGACATTGCTGAGTGGCCAAGCCAGGTCTCTGGAATACCTTCTTCAGAAGATACATCTTCATTGCTGTGTTGGCCCGTGTGTCAACTGTAGGTTCAGGATATTGGTTTAGTGCTGTTGTGATAAAAGAACAACTTTGTGGTGTGGTTTTGATCTCAAGGTTTACTTAAGTATGTGAAGGAACTGATAGCCTCAGAGATGATGGCAGCTCAGAAAAGCAGTTTGTCTAGAAGCTGCAATTACTTTATTATTTATGATATCTTTATTGGCAGCAATAAAGGAAATATATGGAGTTGGAACTAAAGTTCATCATTATCAGGACTTTTTTTTTGTGTCCGCTAGGATCTGCTTCTGTGTCATCCATAAACTTTACCAAAAATTCAGATGAAGCTCATGTCCCCCCTCCAGTTCCTCCACGGAGAAGGCCAGAGTCTGCCCCAGCTGAATCCTCCCCATCAAAAGTAAGTAAGGAGAAAAAAGGTCATTTTTTTTTTCTGGGAGCAGAGGGCAGGGTATGATAGAAAAGTAACTCTTAAAGATAGTACATGTATTTTGAAGAACTGTATTTGAAAGAGTAAGCAGCCATGTATTTTCAAGTCTTCAAAACTCTGCCTTTTTGTCCTGATCCCAAACAAATGGAAATTAACAGATGGGACCTAAATTTAGGGTCTCTTGTCTACTGATCTGCTATGCCCAGGTCCTTACATTACTTGATAATTCAGGCAAATGTTTCCATCTGCGATAATTGTTCCAGAGTATCATTTTGGGATGTATGAGTGGAGGTAAAGAACTGAAGAACAGTGATGATAGAAAGCGATGTACACACCTGTCCTCTGAAAAGGTTCATTAGAATATTTAACCCTGGTGCTGTGGTGCTCAGTGCTTTCTTTACCTTCTTGATTACCCGTCCTGTCTGCCTGCCTGCTTGAGCCATTGCTATATTTTTCTTTTGCATTTATCTGGAATTTGGGATCTGATCCAGCCTTTGTTACAGACAGTGTCAGATGTCTCTTGATTTCAGTGGGAGCTGGTTTGTGAGTTCAGAAAATTGTGTAGATTTGAAAATCCCACTCAAAATTACTCTGGAGCACATGTCTTTGAAGGGGCTTCTATATGGCTCTTCAGCAAGTTGTTTTCAGACTTGAGGTGACTGTGCTGTCATCCACCAGAGTTTAACACTTCACATTCCTGCCAAAATGTAATTGAAAACATCATATATGTGATAGGGTGTTGGAGACCAGTTACCCTGTCACTGCGGTCTGCAGCTTGGGAACTGTTCACTTCAGTAATTTTGACTACTTAGTCCCATGTTCTGAGCTTAGAGGTTTTTCTTCCCTGTTCAGCATCATCTGTCACTCCCTTTTCCTCATTTTCTTGGGAAATACCTGATGTTATTACTAACCTCGGGCACTTGTTTCTGGGGAGGTGGTGGAAGATACCCATACCTACCTAGCAAGCAGGCCTGGAACTAGCATGGAATAGTTGCTTTGACCATTCTTTGCCTTGCTTTTGTCCCCCTCTGTGCATCTTCATTCCTTCCATCCTTGACTTTGAATTCATGTATTGATACACCCCTGCTTTCCCTCTGCACATCCAGTCTCTGTCTCTCTGTCCACATCACTCTGAGAAACACGTTTTTCAGGCACCACCGCTCCCTTTTGCTTTCTTACTTCCCATCTTCATTCCTCACCTGCTTGCTGTGCCTCCTCTTTAACTGGATAAGAGCAGTCTGCAGGGCAGGAGCTCTGCTTTCATTTCACAGCAGGGTTCTACTCTTTACTGCCACACTAAAATTTTATTGAATGAAATGTTTGTGTACCTCAGATTACTTCTGCGCACCTGGACAGCCCACCAGCAATCCCTCCTAGGCAACCAACCTCTAAAGTGTATTCACCAAGGTACTCAGTGCCTGACCGGACCTGCATCTCTGACCCCCCTGAAAGCCCTCCTGTGTTACCACCACGAGAGCCTGTGCGAACTCCGGATGTTTTCTCTAGCTCACCACTACACCTCCAGCCTCCACCATTGGGGAGAAAAAGTGAACTTGGTAACACCTTTTTCCCAAACAGTCCATCTCCGTTTACTCCCCCTCCCCCTCAGACACCTTCTCCACATGTAGCACGGAGGCATCTTCCATCACCACCCTTGATACCACAAGATGTGGACCTCCATTCTGTTGCTGGACCACCTGTTCCTCCACGACAAAGCACTTCTCAACATATCCCAAAGCTTCCTCCAAAAACTTACAAAAGGGAGCACACACACCCATCGATGCACCGAGACGGACCACCATTGCTGGAGAATGCCCACTCTTCCTGAACTATCCCTTGTGCCAGGAGTCTCATTTTCCTAGTGCTATGTCTGTTGCTGGCAATGGATGCACTGAACCTGGTGGTGCCAAGGAGTTGAGATGTGTATGCCAAACACTAAAAACTCTACAATAGATTGGAAATGCAGAGTACAGAAATGGAATTGGAAAAAAACAAAAACAAACAAACAAAAGACATTCTAGTGGAAAAAACAGTTAACTTGATATTCTTCTTTTAGTATACAGGACATTATTCTAAAGTAATTGAACAACTGGTTGTACCAGAAAATAGACTTGAGGGACTTCTTTGGCCAATAAGCAGAGACTGTGTTTGTGTAATGATCAATAATGTCCAGTGCAGGAAGGAAAACAGCCTTGCATCCATCAGTTCATACAGTGGCACAGATTTTGGAGTAAAAACATTATGCACTTTTTAAAAATCTCAAACAGGGAACTTTATATCCTTCTTAATTTTCCTTTGCTTTACTCCCTGCTTTAAAATACCTTCCTAAAATTATGAGGAGGACTGTGAGGAAGATCTGTGGTACCTAACCAAACTAGAATTAAGGCAAAGCACTGTATTGCGGTCCTGTTTACAAGTTGTTACAATAAGTAGTAGGGGGTACCTAGGCTTCACCAAAGAGGTACTTTATTATTATTTTCTGAAATATTATGGTGCCAGTTCAAAAATAAAATTTTGCCAGGAAGCATAATGTCTAATTATTACTTTCTTTAGATAGAGCAGATAAAAGTCTTATGTCATTAAGATGATAGTGGTTTTGTGGGTTTTTTGTTTTTTAAAGCAGCACTATCATCCGAAGTAAGTATACAACTACATTTAGAAGACTGTTAATCTCTGCTAGGTTGTCACATACTTTTTAAGGTTTACTGATAATCCATTTCATGGCTAGTAGCTATTCTTTTTCAGTCACGTCATGAAAAAAGTCACTTGTTAAAATGAGCACTTGCTGGTCAACTTCCATAGCTATTGTCATGTTTTACTAACAATGGGTTAATCAGCATACATAGAATTGCCTTGCAGTTGCATAAATCATGTGTATATAGTGAACGTTGCATAAATATACTTGCAGATTGTTTTTAATTTAATTGAAATAAAGATACAGATATGTTTGGCTGACGTGTTAAATTATTACATGGACAAATGTACAACTCAGTTTTTCAGTTAAGCACTGACGGGGATAAAAGCACATGTGGTACATATTTTTCCTAATTCAATGTATGTATTATAGCTACAAGAGTCTAAAGAATTACTCCCAAAGTGAATTATTATACCTTATAAAACTTCTCATACTCCTGTATGACACTTGCTAGAAAAATCCAAACTTAGATTAATCTTCACAGTATCTGTCTATGTCCAAAATACACAACGGAACATGTACTGGTATCAGTATCATGACTTGGATTATCCATAAGCCTGTGTACTGCTCTTCAACTCTAGACAATACTGTAACAGTAATGTGTGGCAGTTATTGAAGAGAAGAAGCTCTATAATCTCTACTACAGTATGTACGTGAAGCGTAATGTATCTCATCTTCAATTAATAGGGCTCATGGGTCAAAGTAAAATTCTGCTATATTTGATATTTGGAAGAATATATATCAGCATCTTGAAAGCTGTATCATTAGAGATGGTGTTAGTTGAATGACGGTGCAAATCACCTTTTTTAATGCTTTCTGCGATGCTGTTAATCAGTGCCCCTTGATCCTTTAGTGTGGTCATTACATTTCAGTTTCATCATAGTCAGATGTTGAAATTTTTAGTTACACTCCTACTTTGCTGTCTTTAACAGCATTGTTTTGAAATGTTTTCCTGGCAAAAGAAGAAAAAGTTAAGATCTCTAAACCTTGGCTTCAGAGGAGAACATTAGATGAGAGCTTCGTAAAAACCCTCAAGCTACAGGAGGTATAGTTTAGGTTATTGGTTCTTTGAATGTAAACACTGTGATGGGCATATTGTGGACAATGTCATCTACATTATTAACTCATCAGTGGGTTAGCAGGGAATACTCCTTAAATTTAGACTTCTGATCTGTATCTCTTCTGTACACTCTTGTCTGTGCTATTTTGCAGCAAAGGCAGACCAGGCAGAAGGACTGATCCAGTGGTTAGATTGCTCAGCTAGAAGGAGAGACTTCACATGGATCCTGCTAATCAACAAAACCAATCCAAATTTCTTGGATGTCAGTAGATATCTGTTTCCTTTTGTGAAATGGGGATTGCTGTTTTGCATCTTTGTGTTTGAGGATAAGTCCTTACTGGTGAAGTACTTGGACAACAGGTGATAATGATCACCATGCAAGAACCTAATTTACATGTACTTTGGAGTCCAGCAGAATGGGTCAGTCATACAGTGCACAAATCATGGTGTTGACTCATCTGCAAACAGGAAAGAGAGGGAGAGAATCACACCTGTTGCATTTAGAACAGAAGTTCTGAGCTAAGCCACTGGTTTGTCTAATGACAGCTTTATTTGCGTTAATAATTACTTAATCTGGAATGACTTTTTTGGGCCATGTTTGCATTAGTGACAATACTTTTCACATAGAAAATTAAATCATTTTAATGATGCTATCTGTCTCCTTGGTAAAATGATCTTGGATGGTCTGATGTGGTCTGGGATGATGATGTGGCCTGGACATGAAACATGCTTGTGTGTTGGCTAGGTGGTTTGCTGTATTACTCTGGAGTGCTGATGTATGGCTGAAAGTCAGCCTAAATAACTGCAAAGTGTGTAGGCAAGGTTATAGAGGTCAGCAGAACTTCATAGGTGTGGTACTTAACAATTTGTGCTGTTTCACCTCAAGGTTTCTACTTTATATATATGTCTAGTGCAACAGTGGAGCATAACCTGGGTTTGTTCATTTTCTTCCAGAGTATTATGGTTCTATGTTAGCTTTGAAAAGCCCTAGTGCTAGGATTCCAAGTTAAAGGTCTTGCACCTGAATTGGGGCAGCCTCTGGTATCAATAGTGGCTGGGGGATGAAGGGATTGAGCCCAGCCATGCCGAGAAGGATTTGGAGGTACTGGTGGATTAAAATGTGTGCTCACAGCCCCGAAAGGCAACTGTCTCCTGGGCTGCATCAAAAGCCGCATGGCCAGTAGGTCAAGGGAGGGGATTCTGCCCTTCTACTCCACTCTAGTGAGACCCCACCTACAATACTGCATCCAGATCTGCAGCCCTCAGCGCAGGAAAGATGTAGAGCTACTGGAGCAAGTCCAGAGGAGGGCTTACAAAGATGATCAGAGGGATGAAGCACTTCTCCTATGAAGACAGGCTGAGAGAGTTGGGGTTGTTTAGTCTGGAGAAGACTCTGAGGAGACCTTATTGAGTCCTTTCAATACTTAAAGGGGGCTTATAAGAGAGATGGGGACAAACTTTTTACTGTTGCAGTAGGACAAGGGGGAATGGGTTTAAACTGAAAGAGGGTATATTCAGACTAGATATAAGGAAGACATTTTTTTACAATGAGGGTGGTGAAGCACTGGAACAGGTTGCCTGGAGTGGTGGTAGAAGCCCCATCCCTGGAAATATTCAAGGTCAGGCTGGATGTGGCTCTGAGCTATCTGGTCTAGTTGAAGATGTCTCTGCTTATTGCAGGGGGGGAGTGAGACTAGATGGCCTTTATAGGTCTCTTCCAACCCAAAGTATTCTATGTTTTGATGATACTGCAGGTGCCATGCATTTACTTCTGTTCAGTGTGCTGCATGGCAAGTCAGCTATCGTGACACTCGGTGACCCCAAGGTACGTGCTGTTGTCATGACATTCGGCAGCCCTGGCAAAATTTATCTGTAACTGTCTGCTAACGGAGAACATTATCCTGCTTCAGGGTCAATACCGTGAAAGCATTTGAGTGCTCCATCCTCAAGAAGCCATTTGCAGTGTGGGCTAAACCTGTTTCTCTAATAGGCCTCTCTCTTAGGGAGGGAGAGGTCTGTCTCAGTAAGAATATGTTTATGCTGATGCACTGGATTCTTCTGGATTTAGGTTGACATTGTGGGGTGTTTATTTTTCTTTTGCATATATCTTAAATTAGACTTTCTGTTGATACAGCTTTGATTCAAAGTTGGTGATGTCACTGGAGGTACCACTATTCTTAAATACTACCTTCTACTATATCATGCTTCAGGAAGGTGGTTCAATTTTGTTACATGCAAGGAAGTTTGTTTTCAACCTGAAGAGGTGTTAGAACAAATTTGCATCACAGCAGGCTGTGTGGTGATGCCAGTGCATTATAACAAGCATCGGTTCCCTTCTTTGTAGCTGTTGTCTCAACCTAGTGTGGCATTTTACAGAGGGAGCCTCTACTACTGGTATTTCTAGCACTGCTGCAATTTAAGCTCAACTAGAAAGAGCCCCTCATTCATGAATGTTTGTCTTACAAATTATATGAAAGTTAAACAAAATGTTTCTTAATCCTTTGCCACTGTGAGCAGTGTAATTAGCTGCAGTATGTAAAAGTCCCTCCTTGACTTTCTCCTTGCTGCCTTTTCTAGCCAGGAAGGAGGGACCTGTTCAAAAGGACTGTTATTTAAAAGTTGACAAATTCTTATGGGTTGCCCCCCCACCTCAAAATTACTCTTTTTTTAGCTGTTGTTTCAAAACCTAGATGATGCATAGGCTGAAGCCTTTTTAGCTCTTACTCATTAGAGAAACTTGTGGCCCAATATAGTTGTAAAAACAAAAGTGCTTTTAACTTACTTTGTAAATTCCATACCTTATTTTCAGTTTTAAAAGACACCTTTAAGTGCATTTTTCTGCCAACAGTGAGGAAATTTCCCTTTTGCACAGGGAAAATAGCACATTAAGTAGCCAACTGCTGTGACATTATAAGGCAAAGTAAAAAGTAAAGAGGAAGTCACTTCCCCCACCACCACCACCACCACCACTTTCTAGCCAGTAAATGTGAAATTCTGTACCAGGTGGCTGTAAAGTTTAAAGGGAAAAGTAAAATAAAAAGTGTCCTGGTTCTGGCTGGGATAGAGTTAATTGTCACAAGAAGCTGGGAGGGGACACAGCCGGGATAACTGACCAAAACTGGCCAAAGTGATATTCTATACCATGTGACCACCATGCTCACTATATAGAAGGGGAAGGCACAGAGGTGGGGGATCATTTCTTGGGAGTGGGCTGTGCATCGAGCTGTAAAACACGTTTAGTACGTTCTGTTATTGTTACTGGTTTTTTTCCCATTTTCCTTTGCTGCCCTGTTGAACTGTATTTATCCCAGCCTAGGAGTTTGGCCTTTCTTTTTCACGATTCTCCTCCCCATCCCACTTGAGAGGCGGGGGGAAGAGTGAGTGAGCGAGCAACCGCATGGTACTTAGCTGCTGGCTGAGGCTAAACCATGACAAAAACCATATGCCAGATGCATGCCAATTTTAGTAACTGCCAAATGTGCCTTTTATCAAAGAACATCTAATATTTTTAAAAAGAGTGATAGACGAAGGTAGGTGATCAGTAGCGCGTGTTGCTGGAATTGCTTTGGACAAATTTGTGCGAATCTACTTTGGAATAAGTTTTTTTTTTTATTTGTGAAAAGAGCAAATTTTAGGTTCCAGTAAGTTTCTTCCAGTATGTGTGTACATTTGCCTTTGTTTGATGGCATGGTTACTTGGCAAAACAAGTAAATGTTAAATGCTATGTTAGTCCAGTTGTAAAAACAAAACAAAACACACAACACCCCCCAAACAAACAAAACCCCCCAAATCCAAACACACACAAAAAACCACAAACAAACAACAAAAAAAAGAGAAGTGGCAAACTAGCTGGCATATCTGATGACCTGTGTATGTAACTGTCTGTAGATGATCTTAGTATGCTGTGTCTGCAGTGGTATTCAGATTGCATTAAAGTGAAAATTTGATAGTGGCTTTTAGCTTTTGGCATTAAAAGATATGTTCTAAAAATAATAATAAAAAAAAGCCTTGCATAATTCCAGAGGTGTACACTTTTGAATATGTGAAATACACTGAAAGTTCTTCTAGTCTGAGGCTGGCTTCCTTAAGCTTAAATACTGTGTGCTTTACATTAAGGACAATTGTGAGTCTGCTACAGATGTAGGTTTTGCTCAGGATAGTAAAAAACTAAAAGATGTAGTAGCTTGTGAGCAGAGGAACCGTATGGAGTAGAAGACAAGTAAGCAAGGCATTTGTACGCTAGGGGACACAAAATAGCGTCTGTTACTTGTGTTGTTCTCTGCCATAAGGTCATTCATTGTAGGTGTTACTCCAGCTATGTGGCTTTCTGTTACAACTTACTGCATCAAAGGATCTGCAGTCTATAAGAGCATACATGTCATCTCCTTGTTGAATCAGATCACAGTAAATAAAGGCACATTATGTTTAATATCGTTTATCTGGCAATAGGCAAAACTTCTGCTTTCAAAGAACAGGATGAATAAATAAAAACCACTCGCAAGTAGAAACCGCATAATATTCATGGTAGCCTCCCCCATCTAATCCACCCCACAAAACCAAACAGTGGCCAAAGACTGGGGCATACTACGCATGCCCCAGCTCCTCTCCTGTTTATGCATGAGCAAGGGGCCCGAACAACTTTGTGTAGAGTTTGGAAAAAGCAACTGAATTCCTTGGAACCTGTTGAAGTGGGTTTTCCCCTTACCAAGGAATATTTGTACTTTTATATGTACATGACTTGTACTGAAGTGAAAATACTCTTAAGAAGTTGTAGGGGAAGCCAGGATACATTACAGCTCTGGGGAGTACAAGTAGAAGAAAGTAAGTGCTTAAGTTATATAAACTTGGAAGTATCCTCAGTTATGTTGGCTTACAGGAATGAAGTGGTGAGAGTATACATTTGACCAGCACTAAAAGTCAAAGTTACCCACAATCTGGGGAGAGTCTAGGGTGACTGACTTAAGTAGGGAGTATAGCCATGGAGAGGGGATCTAGAATGACAGCATGTCCTGTTCGGGGGTGTCTCGTGTGCTGGCGGTTCCGCAGCAGCTAGCCAATAGGCATGTTCTGCATCCATATGATTGAAAG
The DNA here is from genome assembly GCA_000699545.1 of Podiceps cristatus. Classification (NCBI taxonomy): domain Eukaryota; kingdom Metazoa; phylum Chordata; class Aves; order Podicipediformes; family Podicipedidae; genus Podiceps; species Podiceps cristatus. The sequence goes on from JMFS01108087.1 coordinate 56,154, forward strand.
GGATTTCAACAGGGGAAGGAACGCCCAAGTATATTTGCACAGAAATAAAACTGCATTTGGGCTGCTTTGCTACTGTAATCTCTGAGACTGCTGTCCTTAAGTGACACAACATTATAAGGAGCTACAGAGCCGTAGGAGGAACACTGCACATGCTTGCAGATGTCGCCTGGCATGGGGAGGTGTGAGGTCTGTGGGCTGAGTTGTCCCTGTTTGTGGTGTCATTGTTTTGGACCTGCTGAGAATGTGGTAAAGGTAAGATAATGTTGATGGTCAACTGGAATTTATTTTTTTTTTTAAGTTTGTATGGGATAGATGCTTGCAATATACAGGAATATATTAAGATCTCTTACAGAGTTGGATAGCTGAAATTACCATGATGTGTGTGTAAGTGGAGGAGGCTCATGGGATTTTTTTTTGTGAAAGCTTGTGTCTGTAACAGAAACAGCAGGAGTAAAGCAGATGGAGGAAGAAGCTGAAGAAATGTTAGTGAGCTGCACCAACAACAGGATCTTGGCCAGAAGCCTAGAGAATGAGTTAGCTGAGTGCTGGGTAAAGGTCTTGGAACCAGGTATATAGAAACAGCCTTCTCACATGACTATGTGTGCAGGGGAACAGGATTTTTTTAATGTTGCCTCAGAAAGAGACCTGAGAAACGTGTTTCTTCTTTTAATGGGCACACCCTTATGACTGATTCAGTCCAAAAGAAACAACAGTATTATTTAAAAGCAGTATTTATTCAGCACAGGAAGAAAAATAATCCAGAGCACACACATACACTAAAGGTGAAGCTGGATCAGACTGTGCAAGAGGCTGTGTGTTTCTGTGTGGTGCTGAGGATCATTCATTCATTTTATTCACATTTGCAGATTCTGAGCAGGTACACAGACATCTCAAGTGGTAAGTGTAGGCCTGGAAGTAAGAACTTGTACAGGATCAGAAAGAAAGAACCATCAATTCTGACCATGCCTTAAATGACTAAAACAGAAGCTAAAATCCACATGCATTTTACAAGCAAGGGTCTGCCACTTTGGAAGGATTTCCTCACCTAGGAGATGTTAGCAGGTAGGTTTTCCCCTTTGTCCTGTTTCTGTCCTAGCATGCACCTGGCAAGTGTGAGGAGCAAGTTTGTTCTATGAAGCATGGAAGTGTTGTTATATCTGAGACCAAAGACACAAGCATCAGAGCCCTTGACAGCATCAGGGCATTACAGTGGAAGTTTGTCCATATTGGATATAACTTTGGTTCCTTGGACAAATAAATAGGCGTCTCTATGGCTGATACCTTTGCAGAACAAACAGGCTTTGCTGATGCTTCAGTTACAAGTATTTGGCTGCTCTTACATACTTCTATCCTGGCCCTGCCCTGTCTGACTGAAAGCTGTGAAGTCCTAAGAAGTGTCTTTGTGATGCAGTGGCTGGTCAGCCTGGAGCGGTCCTGACTGGGAAGGCCCAGGGAATTTGTAATTTAAGGAGGATGTGAGGGAGAGGGAAAGAAATTGAAGGGGTTTTTTGTCATTAAAAAAAAAAAAAAAAAAACCAAAAAAAAAAAAAAAAAAAAAAAAAAACAAAAAACAAAACAAAACAAAAATTCAGAGACCTCACTGAACAAGGGACCCCCAGAGGCCATCTCAATTTCCAAAAGGGGGGGATGGGGGAATGGGTCAAGGAGAATACTTTTTTCCTCTTTGTAGGGAGGAAAATTGGATTTGGGGGAACTATTTTGGGTCTGGTAAAATCTATGGGGCAGGCATCAGCTAATACATTTTAATCTCTGGGGTTTTGCTTGGTCACTGTATTGCAATGATGGGAAAACTTTGAGATAAAGGATAGACTTTGTCTGTTGTAGGTGGATAATGCTTTTCACAGACATCTCTTTGCCTCCACCAGAGGAGGAAAAGCAGATGGTAGATGCAGGTCAGTCAACACTCTGGGAGAGTTACAGGCCCTGCATCTGCGGTGGGTGTTAGCCACTGCAGCCCAGGACACCTGCTGTGGGCCCTCCCCATACTATTGCCACTACCGGGAGAGTGATACAGTGTGATGGGTGCTCTTCTCTTGGCACCAGATTCAGTCACCTTTGCACTAGTGTTGAAGTCCCAAGCCCCTGATCTCACAGCCTTGCATATTTCCCCCAAGGCATTGCTGTTGGCCCCACAGAAGACAGTTCACAACCTCTTCAGGTGAAGTTGTTCTTTATGACAGACCAGTGTCCCAGCCCTACCAAAATAAAGTGATAAAACCACATTTCCCTGTGAAACTGCCCTCAGTATGCCCCAGCTTCAGCCAACACCACACCCCTGCACCAACGATGTCTTGCTGCTGGGATGCAACATGGATATTGCACCAGAGGGCTGTTTCTCTCCGTACTTTCTTTTTAACAAAACCTATGGTCTTCTGCAGAGAACAGTGTTACTGAGGGTTTGTCATGTCGAAATGTGAGGGGAGTGGCGTGTGTGTGGCCTTGTTGTGGGAGTAAGCACAAAAAAGAGGGCTTGTGACTTTGAACGTGGGTCAGCATTGACTTTCCTGCCCTAGTGCCTCATTTTTATCTAGAACTGCTCCAAAGCAGGGTGCTGCACATGATGGGGCTTGTAAGGTGGTGTCAGGCCAAAGAGAGTTAGCAAAGAGTATTTCAGGTGTATTACAGACCAGGAGCCAGGACACTGGTTGACTGTGTCAGTGTCTGCATCAATCCGTGCTGGGGGTAGGGTGGAGAAGAGTCTTTGTCATCCTGGGCTTAGCTGGCACCATGGCTGCATGGAGACACAAGCACTTCCAACAGCAGGAGCAGAGATTCATACAGCAGGAGGCAATTCAGGAAACAGCATGCCACATGTGAAGAATTTGGGAAGTCCAAAAGAAAGGATGCTGCTGATTAAGCAGTACAAAAAGACAAGTGCTTCAGCTGATGCTTATTAGACCTTCTCCAACCAGCAGGGTGATGTGAGGTGGCCTCCTGAAAGACATCTTTGATGGTGTTTTTTTCATTGGAAAATAGAAGATGGGGAATTTCAGAGTTCTGACCAGGATGCTAAGGCTGCAATGGTAACCCCTCTGTTGTGGGTGAGCCCAAATTAAACCTGACTTGAATTTGGAAGAGCAAAGATGTATGGCAAATCAAGCAGTGTTGGGGATGAGGGGGAGGAGAAGATATTGGGATTCAGCCAAAGCTTTCCAAAACTCTGAGGAAAGTTAAGTCAGGCAGAGGTGAAAGCTAGCAATTTCCTGTACTTATTGATGCTGGCTGAGCTCCACTTCAACCTATAGCCTGGCCCTGTCCTGTGCTAGGAAGAGCAGGATGTGTTTGTAAGGCAGTTGTGACAGTCTCCTCTCCCCCACCCCTCCATCTACTGTGTTACTTGGGAGAATCTTGGGGCCTTGCTGTCTGTCTCCACCCTCAGGGACCTGGGGAAGCACTCTCGCACTTAGGCTGTGGCCTGCCTTTCTTGGGGCTGCTTATTTCTTTTTGAAGAGCTTGCGGAAGGAGCTCCGGAAACCCCCCTTGGGCTCGTGCCGCGGGTTGTGGTCGCTGAAGGATGTTTGCTCATTGTCATCCTTCTGGCAGAACCTGGTGTTGTCTTCTGCATGGAGCTCCTAAAAGGGAAAAGACAATTTAACCAGAATTTGCAACCTCACATCCTCGTCCCTTTCTTTCTCTTTCTCTCTCTCTCTCTGTGCTAGGAGGGACCCAGTGGGTGAGGAGGTGCTGGCAAGGCTGGGAGGCAACAGGTCACTCAGGCCCTGACAGCACGGATAGCTCTGCAGAGAGCTTGTTGCTGGCTCTGAGGCTGAGGCAGTGGCAGAGGAGTGAAGGGATAAGCATTGTTAGAGAGAACTGGAGCCTTCATTGCTAAGCTTTTTGTTTAGGAGGAGCTTATTAGCCCCTTTTGCCAATGAAGGAGCAGGCCAGTATGGGAAGTTGATGGAACTTCCCATACTCTCCTTGCTCATGAGCTGTTTACCCTAGGGCAGGGAGGCTTCAGGCTTCTTGAGCTGATACAGTGTGAAAGATGACTGTTGGCTCTGCTTCTGCCTGATTTTCTATCTGTGGGGCAGATTAGCCTTGTGGTATCTCTTCCTCTTTCAGGAGAGTGACAATTTCTTCTCAGCAAAGCTCTGGACAAGTCCCTTTTCTCCAGTTCTGCCCACCACTGCCATGGTGGTTGTCTTTGCTCTATGGGAAATGTGTCCTGCAGTTCTGGGCTAGCTCCACATTTGTACCCTGCTGTGGGCCATAGCTCTGTGCAGGTGAATGCCAAAGCACACAGGCTCCAGTTCCGGAGGGAGCTGTGTTCCCATGGCTCTTCTCCCTCTGCTTCATCTCACCTGCTCACCTGTCCATCACCTCCCTCACTCATTAGGCTTTTTTCTCTCTTTTGACGTTTCCTTGCTGCCTTTTCAGTCGGGCTGTCAAACCCTTCCTTCCATCATCATCTGCATCTACAGCCTCTTCAGCATCTTGCCTCATTTTAGCAGGAGGGTGTGTCTCCAGACAGCACTGTGAGAACTAGCTAAGCACCTCACAGCAACAAATGGCCTCTTCCCCAGGAAGTGTGAAGGGCATCTTCACAGTGACTGTTACAGCTCAAAGCTGACTCTGACCAGGAAAGCAGACTACAAAACATTTTTCCTGCAAGACCTGGTGTCTCTGAAGGGCTAGAGAGCTGCCTGCCATGCAAGTGGTTGTCTGAGGGATGCAGTTGCTGGGCTCTCTTTTTTTGCACAGATTTTAGCATGGGTCTATGATCCATGCAACAAGCACAGGTGAAGCAAAACCCATGAACCAGATCCTTGCTGGTGTAAATGGGCTGAGTTTGGTCATGTCGTGCTGGTTTATATCAGCTGAGGTTCTGATACTAAATCCATTGGTTTTCTGAACTCAGCACTCCTCACAGCAGGTGGAAAGGCGACTTTTCAACTGGGTGCCACCCTATAGCTCTAATTTCGAACAGCTTTGCACATACTTAGTAACCCTGATCAGATACAACGTTTAGTTGTGGGGGAAGCTCAGTGTCAATTAGAGACACACAAGAGGCTAGCTTGTCTCAAGGGTGTTCTAGCTGTCACTCAGTCAGCTGTGTGCCTCAAGCCCATGCTTGTCCCCAGGGAAGATGTGTGTGAGAAAGAGCTGTCTTGTCCCTCCCTTGGGCATGTACATGCAGATGAGGACTTTGAATGTGTGGACTTGGGAGCTATTTTGGCATGTTCTGCCCCAACTGTGTCTCAGATCTTTATCCTGCTGCTTCTGCACCACCATGTGCCTTTTTTTTTTTTTTTTTTCTCCTCCTTTTTAAGCCTCCTTACTTCCAAAAAGCTCTGTTTTTCACCCGTTCCTCTCTGTGGGGGGAAGTAGCTCCTTTGGGAGCTTCGAGATGAGGCTGAGATCATGTGAGGCTGGACATTCCTCTCCTGCTTCTGCTGCAGACGGCTCCCACTGCTGCTCCGTGTGCTGTAGAGTCTGGTGCTCATGCCCTCAGCGCTTCTTGGCAGCTCCTTGAGAGACCTGCTCAGCTGCTTGCCTTTGCTGTGAAACATCTCACGCTTGTACGTACTGCTGCTTACGGGAGTGCAGCTCTTAGGCAATGGCTGTAAGGCATGATCTGTCCTCTCTGGTTCTGATGTGAAGTTAACAGGCCTAAGGAAGCAAATGTCTAAGCTGGACTCAGAAGAGGCTGGGGAGCAATTCTCGAAGAGAGCAAGGTTTTGGAAGGCATCATCTTCATAGGGGCCTGGCAGGGTGAAAACCTCCCCAGGGTAGTCAAACTCTTCGTAGCTTGGTGCAAAGTTTCTTGCATCCTGCAGCAGCTCCACAGAGGTCCTGATGGCTCTCTCAGTGTTTCCCACTACATCAGCTGGTGGTGCTTCATACTCCATTTCAGGGATGGATTGTAAGGGGGCTGTCAGAGCCTTGAGTTCCTGCTCTGTGAGCTGAGAGGATGCAAGGATGTTCTCTGGCCTCTCGTGTTTTCTACTTTCTATTTCCCAGTCAGGGGGCTTTACAGTCTGGATGTTCTCCAACACAGTTGGCTGGGGTTTCTTCATCTGGGACATCAAATGCCTTAAAAATAAGAAAAACAAAACAGAAAAAACAGAAGGAAATGGAATACTGAAGAATGACTGAGAAGACAGCATGACAAGATCCCTTCCCCCTTGCTCTCCCAGCCCCATCTTGCTTTTAAGGCCAAAAGGTATTTTCATACCTTGGAGAATAGTAACACAGCTGCCATTAATAGAAATTGCCTGGCTGCATTAGCAGGAGCAAACCTAAAGGGGTAGAACTACTTATCCAGTAGCTTTGGCTGACTTTTGTGCTTTACACCGTGAAACGTATAGAAACTGAGATGAGAAGCCAACTGCTCCATCTCTCTCCTGTTAATCTGCATTTTGGATTTTTACTTTCCTTCTCTTCATCTAATGCAGGGGCTGTGTCTTATTTTCCTGTGGTCTGATTGTCTTTTCAGGTGGACAAGGTTCCTCTCTTGGGTAGGGTAACTCTGTCCCCAGAAGTGTGTCAGGAGTACTTGCAGGGCTCCTACCCTCCATGTGTTTCAGGTAAGAGAGCAGAGAGCACTGCATTGGATGAGGTATTAGGTGCACAGTGTGCACCTCCATGGCCCTTAATGAACACTAGTTAGGATAAGTCCCACTACCATTTTCTGGGGACATAATGAATGGAGTGTGGGAACAGAAACCTTGTGATGTTCAAGATGTGCAGAACTCTGCTTCTGGGGCAAGATAACCCCATACATCAGACCAGGCTAGGAGATTTAGGTTAAGCAACAGCCCTAGTATGATCTTGGGGTTATAGCTAACTGACAGCACACTCTCATGGCAGACAAGGCAAACCCTGACCTGAGTTGTATTAGGAGCTGCATGGCCAACCAAGCCTGGGGAGTTATTTTCCCCCCTTCTGTTTAGTGCTGATGAGGTCCCCACCTGGACCCATGCTGGGTCCTCAGTTCAGGATGAATGTGGGGAAACTGGGGAGGCACCAGCTGAGGCTACCGAGATGAGGGCCCAGAGCATCACATCTGTGAGGGGAGGGAGATTGGTTTGGGTAGTCTGGTAAGAAGGAGGCTACGGATTGATCTAATAGCACTACCACTTGAGGGGGACTCAGAATGATGAATCCAAACTCTTCTTGTTAGTGTCAAATGATGTAAAGAAGGACAACAGCCACAGATTGCTGATATAAGAAAAAAGGCAAGTCTAGTGTGCTTCTTTGATTGTCTTCTTGGTTGGTACATATCAGTAGGCTAGAAATGGCCAAAGATTACCTGGTGCTACCCTTAGTCCTGTCTGTCTTGAATTAGTCTTGTGTCTTTTTGAACCCATTTGTACTCGCATCTTGTAATAGTGAGTTTCATCATTCAATGACATACTGTGTGGAGAAGTACTTTTTTTGCTAGTCTGAGACCTTGGTCATGTTTCCTAGCTCTTGTAATGTTGACAGTGAATAATACAGAGTGTTACTATGCACACTGCTGCCAGGCCTACACAAACACATGTCCTCCCTGTTACACTGTTAAGAAAGCTAGCAAGAGTATTAACAGCCCTGGGTAGAGCTCTGAAATGTTTCCTGCTTGTAAGCCACATGGTAATGGATAGCAGGAAGGAGCCAGCCCTTAATCTCTCTGTGCATACACAGGGAGTAGTCTTGGAAATGACAGTCTGTAACTAGCATAGTATGGCTGAGGAGAGAGTTTTCAGCCTACTTTGAAAGCCGCCTACTAAGACAATATGCTTACGGGGTGGTTGTGCCAGAGGAAGGTGCTGGTGGGAATGACTGTATTGTCTCTTCAGAGTGGATCCCACTGTCCCTGATAGATGTCGCACTGGGTGTTGGAGAAACCTCTTGGCTCGTACACTGTGAGGTGAGGCCTTTGTACAACTTCACCAGGGATGACCTGAGGGAGGAGAAATCCATCGTCGTGCTAAGAAATAAGGCAGGGAATGAGCACGAGCATGTAGAATCACAGAAAACAGGACTGGGAGGGACCTTAATATTCCAGTTTACCTCTTCCCACCCCAAGGAAGGACCTGTTCCACCTAGTCAGTCCCATTCAGTAGTGTCCTGCTTTCTCTCCTGTTCTTAATGCCTCTCTTGATAGCAGTCCCTCCCCAGCAGTCTGCTCCAGCCCTTTACCACCCTCCATATTTGGAAGCTTCCCTCGAAGTTTGATCTTGTCCTACTCCCCCCGTTAATCACCACAAGGAGCAAAGGCAACCAGATCTTGATTTTAGTAGAAAGTCTTGATTTCAAGGAACTCTTCTGAACTGCAACTTGAGAATCTACATTCAGGGTCATTCCTGTCACAGTCCATCTCAAACAGGTTATGGGAGGCTTTTGTTTCTCCCACTCCACTCCACCAGTAAAATAAGATAACATTATTCTTTCTCAGTCTTAGCCTCTGAGGACTTCAGGCAACGGTCTTGGTGTTCACCATGGCCCCAAGCTGCCAAAGCAGCTAAGTCCGCATGTATTCTCCCACTGGGGAGTGATTTTGCCATCAGCTTAAGGAATCAAATGTTCCCATGAAATACATGGCTGCTATGTCTAGAAGGATTAAACTGGTTTTCCTTTCACTCTCAAGAGTTAGACAGAAGAGCCCACTCCAAATCTGACTTCAGTTTGGAGGACAAATGCCCATAGTGGGCCTTCTCCATCATTCATATGCAAAGGGATTTGTTTTATTTCAAGAGAGCAATGTGCCTGTTGATTTTGCCTGGACCTAAACCCCCCATTTCCAGGCTTCCCCCACACCTCCCTTTCCCTGTGGACAGAGAGAATGAGCTGATGTTGTGCTTACTTCTTCAGCTTTTTCCTCTTCTGTATAAGCAGATCCTCATTGCATTGGAAGAGGAGGCTATAGTGTGAGATGAAAACCCGGAGGCGCTGCACACATACTAGCAACAGGTAATAGTCAGGATGCTCTTGTTCCGTGAACTTCAGGACATTCTGGGGCACAGAGGAGAGCAGGCTGTTTGGAAAGTGTCCTAACCCTTTCTGGGGAAAAGGTGTTATTTGGACTGTAGATTAGTGCTCTGGAGTGCCCATGGCACTGTGGGAGCTCTTACAGGCAGCACCAATTTCTGAGGAACTTGGATGGGGCCTGCCTCCTACTACTCTGGTGCAAATACACAAGTAAGCATTGTAAATGTAATCATGGAATGTTTGGGTGATGCACTGGTTGAGTTTAGCATTGGATAAATAAACCAGTCTCTTATAGGGCTTGTTTTCTGTGTCATTTGCCTTGTCTGAAATGTTGGAGTACTATTCAGATAACCCTCCTGTGAACCAGAACTCTTTTTATCAGCAAGCTCTGTATAGGAAAGGTTGTTGGGCCCTAAGAGCCTCTAGCCCTCTCAGTCTCTCAGCTAACAAGCGTCTGAGCAACTCAGGAAAGAGGCCAGCTCTGTTACAGGAGTTAGGTTGGAGCTCATGGTAGATGTGGCCCATCTCTGGCCTCCTGTTCTCCCAGAGCAGCAGTCAGCAGAGCTTTTGGCTTCCTGGGAGACAAAAGTTGATTCTCTCAGCCCAACTGGCAAATAGAAGTAAGCTTAAGGTGAAAATGATGAAAATTAAGCCATTAATTTTCATTAGTTTTCCAGCTGGCTTTCCCTTTCAAATGTTTTGGGGTTTGTTGTTTTTTTTTTTTTTTTCAGAGACCTCACTGAGGTGGCCAGAAGCCCTGTTACCTGTACAGGCCTGAATACCAGCCCTGAGTTAAAAGTTGCATGTTGTGATTAAGAGTTCAACAAGACAGTTTCCATCATGGGACCCTACCTGTAAATGAATAAGATATTCAGGGATTCGCTGGACTATATGGAAGAACAGAATGTAGAGATCAGACTTGATTTCTTCTTCTACCTGAAACAGAAAAAGCAACTTCAGAGTCTCTTCCACCCATAAAACATGTCTGCTTCCAAATGGTTCTAGGGTTTAATGAGTTGTTATGCTGGAAGTAGTTAACAGTAGTAACAGTTGATAGGGGCATGCCAGTCAAGTGACAGTTGTGCCTGACAGTATACAAGTCTTCACCTTGCTTCCAGAAGACATATTTGCAACTTCTTCCACCTAAGGATGAAATTCCTTAGGTTGGGGATTATTTATGGGGACATATTAGGTTGGGGATTATTTATGGGGACTCAGCCTAATTAAGTAGGGATGTATGTTTAAAGTGAACTAGTTATGTTTCATTGAAGCCTCAGGTAGACAATATTGTTCAGTATGAAGTTCTTATTTTCATAGAAACATAGAATGTTTTGGGTTGGAAGGGACCCCCAGAGGCCATCTAGTCCAACTGCCCTGCAGTCAACAGGGACATCATTACCTAGATCAGGTTGCTC